>JAFFZH010014819.1:0-15137 GCA_018420115.1 Euura saliciscinereae | reverse complement strand
TTCACTCTCGGGCGCCTTTGGCGCCCTCGAATTGCAACTCGTTCTGCAAAATCCGCGCTCGCCAAAAATCGCCTGCTTCCTTCCCGTGGTGCATAATATACTATTCTACCACATATGCATTAAAAACGAGAGAAAGTGAGGTTAGAAACACGAGAACGGTGTTCTCCACTGGGGGCAGCACTTTCTTAGTTTATCTCATAGTTACCATGGTTACGAGAGGTTTTTATCCCTGCTGCCAAAGTTTTTATCCCTCTTGACAAGTTTTTATCCCGCTTGACAAGTTTTTATCCCGGTTTATTGCCCCGGTCAGAAAACTGTGGCTTCCATCCCGTTAAGGAGGGCAAAAAACACGAGTTTTTAATGCATGTGTGGTAGAAAAATATGAAAACTTCGATTAACAATATTCAAGTGGTCTCTGAATGAAAAATCATAGCCCTATACACCTGGAAATATCGTCAAATCCCCTGGAAAAGCTACAAGTCTCAGCAAATTTTGGATTCATATTTTAATAGACATTATTTATTTATTTATTTATTTATTTATTACAAAGCCCAACAGGCAAAATTATGGCGACAACGCAAAATCGCGGAACATGCTACTGGAATACGCAGAATACGAACTTCAAACTTGTGCCTAACAGCGCCGACGAAGTAAGATTTTCCCAGGCGTGGAGTGCTATTGGTATATATTGGAGGGGAGGGGGGGTCCGAAAAATATAGAACTCGCCGGATAGTTATTTTGTATGCCTGTTTTCGATGCGTAAAGTGGCACTTTAAACACCTAAGAATGACCCTGGAAGATTCGTCACGAATTCTGAATCAATCTATTAATGACATCTTTGAAACGTCTCTTTCCGTGCCGTGAAGTGCCGTTTCAACGCCTGTGCCGTAAAAAATATTTATTAAGGAAAAGGCATCAGAAGTCACTTCGACGCCACCTGAGATGCACATGAACGTGCAGATAGGAACTGCTGTACAACGCAGTAAACTGCGGTTTAGTCACTTTCAGTGTTTTGCGCGGAATTCTTTGGAATACATAACTGATAACAAACAGTTATAGAATAATGTATTCTCGTGGCGATTGGTTGCCACGTCCACTTGTATATTTTCTTTTTGTGGAAAGCGAGCCAAAATTCGGAGGTATGGAATTCCATACCTGCTTAATTCTGAGGTATGAAGTACTCCACCAAAACCATAGGGGGATCGCCGGCCCTGTCTGTATATTCTCCGAGATATTCTCATATTGAAACAACAAGCTGGTCTGGCCCACCGCTGAATAAATACAGGATTCAATCTTCCCCGATTATTACTTTCGAATAAAAAATATACTATTCGCCACCAAATGAGCGGCTGGAAAAATCATGTGCCTTTGGGATATTTCCGTCGTCGAAATTCGATGAATTATATATCGTGTAACGATAGACGAAACTTTGGGATTCAGACGAGCACGAAGCTTGTCAACAATCACACGAGTGGCGAATCAACAATCGTCCCTAGTCACACGCCATATTTTTTTCCAATCGAAAAAACCACGACCCTTGAAAGTTGAACCCTTGGAACCATGAACCCGGTTGGAGTTTTTCGCTCCCAGAGAAAGGTAATTTCAGACCAGATTTGGTATAACGCGCCAAAGATAGGGAAATATTTGCCCAGAATGATATGGCGCGCCAGAACAAGGTCATTTCAGTACGCTATACCAGCCCCGGACAGAAATTTCCTTTTTCTGGACAAGTAATACCATTTCTGCTCTCCGAAATAAGGAAATCCCTGTCCAGAAATGGTATAACCCGCTCCAAAGTGTAAAATTTCTGCCCCGAAGAGGCAATTCCGACTCCGAGATGGTAACGCGTGGTATTTGGATCATTGATCAATGATGTGAAAATAAATTCACTCGGCATCTTTCGTCCCGCTAAACTACTAGGCGATTCCCCTTTTCATGTGAAGTGTTGTAAGAAAATTCATTCCGACGACGCTCGTTCACAATTATACATCTTCGAAATGCGATCATTCAGATAGAATTAATTCAACATTGGGTATACCGGGTATCCGAATAAGGACCCGAAATTCACTTGATTGAAAATCGATTTGAATAAAGATTCAATTCTAAAGTTACCGATTCAATCAAAGTTCTATCTACCAACTTATTTCGCTTTCCCAATAAACACAGGTACGTTGAAAAGACGTGGAATCAATGGGCCTATGGTGGAAATATGGTGTACGTGGATGGTTGATTTTAAGGCGAGGGGGAAATAACTCGAGATTTGATAACACATCAATTCTTGGGATCAAATAATTCAGAATAATTCATTCAGTTCATAATAATTCATTTAATTCAGAAGAACTCAGAGTAAATCAATGCAATTCAACTTAATTTGATGTAATTCACTGTTGATTCAAGTAATTTACGGTTAATTCAGGTAATTCTCGTTAATTCAGTGAATTACGAATCAATTCACGGACTATTGACACGTCAATTCAAGGAGTTACTGCTCCCTCGTTTTAAGGTACGATGTCCGCTTGCAACACGTAGATTCGGGGCGTTTCACGAACGTGTAATCCACGTGCATATCTTCGACAGTTCTTCTACAAGATATCAGCGTGTTTATAGGACTACATACACGTACTATCTCCTTCGTAGACATATGTTGATTGATCCTGGATTCAACGTATTTCAGAAAGACGTATATTTTCTCTAATTGGCACACACATAATATAATTGCGCGTTCAATTCCAATAGAGTGGCATACATATAGATACAAGGAAAGCTGGATGGCTAGATAAAAACGGCGATAGCAACGGGGACAAGACCCTAGTCTCATATACGAGAGGTCCTAGGTTCGATCCCGTCTGCGTGTAACTTTTTTTTAATGTTTATATTTTGTTATATTTAACAGCGCATACGCTGAGCGTAAATTTTTTAACTAAAACATATGTCCCACCTCCGCGTAATGATTTGAATGTAATTTCGAAATTATATATATTTGTATTTGTTTTATACAATAAACCAGAGTTTATTCCGTGATCATAAACGCATCGGGTCGTGCAAATTGCCCAACAACCGGATCCTCAACACACCTAACCTGTCACTCGATTCTGCGAGCAGCTATTGTTATCCACTACGTGTTAACGTCTGTTTCTCGTGCAATTTCGAACCTCCTACTTGGTCTACGGGCAGTTATCATTGACCATGACAGATTTCGAACAACCGCACATCCAATTGGCTCCAGAAACGGTATTGCTGACCAATACGTGTCGACGTCCGCTTTGTCGTGGATTCCAAACCCCCCCCGCGCATCCACACACTTTTTGTATAAAAGCTGCATCATTTTGGTGCCTTCACCACTCCACTGAATCAACGCGAACTAGTAGCCTCTTAACTCCGTATTTTCTTTATCAGTCTACTTGACATACTCGACAAACTTCAACGATGAAAATTGTTATTTTCCTTGCTGCGGTATCTGCTGCGAATATTTTCGTGGGTGCTGTTGATGTTGACGATATTCCAACAAATTCGACAATTTCCGACATTCCAACAAATTTGACAATTTTCTATATTCCAACACCTGTTCTCCGAAGGTATGGAATAGGATTGGAAGCATCAATCGACGGTGTGGGGATTGAGATGTTCGAGTTTCATGGAAGCAGAAACCAGCCGATTACAGGTAAGACATACAAATGATTCAACTGGCCATTGCGCTCGTCACCCTTACGAAAAAAACCCTTCAAGTTTGAGGGTGAACCTTCAATTTCGGGGGGAAACCCTGAAATTTCGGGTTCAAACCTCTGGTCTTTGGGGTTAAACCTCTGACTTGTAAGGTTGATCCATCAAGATAAAGGTCAATCCTGAAAAATTGGTGGTTCAACCCTGAAAATTGAGAGGCAACCTCCGAAAATTTAGCGATAACCTTAAAGGCGTTCAGGGTCAATCCTAAGAGTTGAGGGATGGTCCTTAAAATTCAGGGAAGACCCTGAATAGTTGAGACCCAGCCCTGTAAAGTTGAGGGTCACTTTGGAAGGTTGGTGTTCCGCGTCCCTCACAATTGGGATGGCTAAGTTATCCTGAAATCTTTACGGTTAACCGTGAAGCGTTAATGGTATCCAAACCTTGAACCGTAAAGAAAGATTTCCAAGAGTCAAAACGTTGACTCTGGAATTCAGGGGTCGACCCTTAATGGTTGAAGAATCAACCCCGAAGCTGGGAAGGTGACAGTGAGAATTAGTTCCCAAGTCGAGGAGAACCCTCAAGTCGAAGGCAACCCTCGAGTCGAGGGTCTCCCTCATTCAATCCCTTATTCCAGGGTTAACCCTGAAGTTGAGGGGGCCCCCGTTTGAGAGCTGGTCCTCAAGTTGAAGGTATCCCTCAATCAAGGGTCGACCGTCAAGTTAGGGGTACGAAATCACCCTGAAAGTTGAGGGGTCAGTTGAGGGTGATATTTTGAGGGGCTTTTTCCGTAAGGGCACTTTCCGACGAAATTTTGAACCTAAGGAATGTCTCTGATACAGCTGACAACCCTGGGGTATTCCACGGAACTATAGATCACCCAACAAACGATCGATGGTCGATGAGCTGGCCCTTTGTTAGCCTGAACACAGGAGAGACAATTTACTACTGGACAAGGGTTAGAGTCAACGGAACTGAGCATCTGGCATTACACCGAACCTTCACTGTGCCTGAAATAGGCGAATAACGTGTCCCTGTTGACACCATGCCACCACAAGAGGTGAAATGGGAAATCCTGAGGATTGAGCCTGTCGAAATTTATTATTCCTTCCATTATAAGTTCAGAAAAATCGTACGTAATACGAACTTTATTATTCTGAAGCTACATCGTGCTAGGCTTTTTCCATAAATGAATAAAATATATGCTTGTAAAATGTATACACATTACACTGTGATTAGAACCTCAAAACTGTTTCACATATCCTATAATATTTAAGATCACATAAAGTTGACGAAGACCAAGCTTCATGTACTCCTGAAACAAAACAGAGAACAGTGGAAATCCAATTGAATATTCATCTTGTTCTTGTGGTGAAATGATGAGTGATGAAGCGAACAAACAAGGTTCCAGTAGATTTTCTTGGACACGTCGATTGAATTTTTTTCTATCCATAAAAAAACTGGATGTTCACGAGATAATGCTAGCGATGATCCAATTTCTACTGTATAATATGAAATTGATGAACTTTTCTATGGAATTCGAGAGGCCCCAACGAAATGTAAACAACTGGGTTGTAGAAAGCGTTGACCTGTTATTAATTATTCACACTACGAGCCACTGCTCGGTGGTCACTTATTATCGTTTCTACGATCGGTGTTGTTTTTCTCCAACCAACTTTGCCAAAAAAACGTCAATAAGCAAACCGCAGGATAGGTCTAAGTTCAAGTTAACAAGAATACGGCAGAGATTCGGTGTGAGTTGATGAACGACGAACAGAAATTTACAAACACAATCTCAAAACTTGAACAGTTTGATCAGTTCGAACTCATCGCGCAGGGCTGAAGAGTATTTTCAATACAAGCCTGCAAAGATGACACACACGTTGGTGATCGGGACAAGGAAAAAATGAATGTAACTATACCTCAACCAGCTAACGAATCAATCTGGCAATGATTCGTGGCTGGTGACGCCGCGCCGCTCTGATTGCATCCGCTCAAGTTCCGAGCAGTGATAAATGGAGTGATCAAACTTTGAGCCGAAGGCATTTGAAGTCTACGTGTGATCCAGTTGACTCGTAAATTTGAATATGTATATAAAAGCTGATTCTCTATCACTCATCATTCAGTTGTTGAGTTAGAGTCAAGCCTTAGAGTCTCGGAGATTTTTTGTGAGGTAATGGTAAGATTTATACAATTCTTTTCGTCAACTTTGAATCAATTTCGATAACGATGAGAATTTGGTTCGTCTCCGCGCTGTTGGCCACAACAATTGTCGCGAATATCGATGCCGTGGGTAAAGACTTCAAATTCCAACTACTGGATCCCCATGGCTACCGAGTCTCGTTCAAACCCATGATTGAGGTCACCGCAGTCACCCTCCACGGAATCATCAACAAAAACTGAGAAGGTGACCATGGTCTGTATCTAAATAGCCAACAAGAAATTGACAATTCAAGTATCCTCGTCAAGGATACTGGGCTGAAACCCTCATCTCATGTTGTCTTCTCGTCTGATTGAAATAAATCCATGTCCATAGGCACTCTGACAGGGCCGACGAAGTGAGATTTTCCCAGGTGTCGAGTGCTATTGATACATATATTGGGGAATATAGTGGGGGCGTCCGAAAAACATCAGAACCTACCGAATCGTTACCTTGTACAGTAGAACCTAGATATATCGCCGACAGATATATCGCCGCGCGAGAGGGTCAATCCACGCACAGATTCTCACCAACACAGTCTCGCGTCCCCCACCAAGCATCCGAGGTATGTATATCGATCGAAGTCGCGTGCGAGATATATCGATCGAAGTCGCGCCGAGACTCAACATAACCTCTGCGTCTTCAGTGGTAGAGAAACGTCAAATCGTTTTCTCACACCCGGTCGCAAAATGCCACTTTTCATACCTCTTGAGCGGGCGAAAAACAGATCTTTTCGGCCCTCGGGCGGAAAAGTCCTTTGCGCCCGCTCACTCGGTCTGAAAAGAGACATTTCTGCAGACCAGGTGTTGAGAAAAAAATCGTGTGCATCACGGGCGCAACGCTATTTTGGCGAGTGTGATTGCAGTACATTCGCCTTCGGCTCGTACTGCAAATTTCACACTCGGAAAATAGTGCTTTGCGCCCTTGATACACAATGTACTATTGCTCAACGTCGAGGGAGCGTGGTGGGGGCTCAGAATATATCGCCGCTTCCAAGAAATTCTCCCGCTTCGTGTCCGGCGCGCGGCGATATATCTAGGTTCTACTGTATACGCGTGAGCCCGATTCTAAATATTTACGTGGCATGCACATAGGAACGTGCATATACAGGAACTGCGGTGCAAAGTAGTAAAATGTGGTTTAATCACTTTCAGTGTTTTGCGCGGAATTCTTTGGAATGCACAACAGATAACAAACAGGATATGGATCAAAGTTATAGAATAATGTATTCTCGTGGCGCTTGGTTGCCACGTCCACTTGTACATTTTCTTTTCATGGAAAGTGACCCAAAATTCGAAGATATGGAATTCCATACCTGCCTAATTATGAGGTATGGAGTACTCCACCAAAACCATAGGGGGATCGCCGACCCTGTCTGTATATTCTCATATTGAAACAACTGGCTGGTCTGGCCCACCGCTGAATACACGATGCAATCTTCCCCGATTATTATTCACGAATAAAAAATATACTATTGGCCACCAAATGTGCGGCTGGAAAAATCAGGTGCCTTTGGGATATTTTCCTCGTCGAAATTCGATGAATTGTGTAACGATGGACAAAACTCTGGGATTCAGATGAGTACGAAGCTTGTCAGCAATCACACGAGTGGCGAATCAACAGTTATCCTTAGTCACACGCCATATTTTCTTTCAATCTAAAAACCACGACCCTTGAAAGTCGAACCCTTGGAACCATGAACCCGGTTGGAGTTTTTTGCTCCCAGAGAAAGGTAATTGCAGACCAGATTTGGTATAACGCGCCAAAGATAGGGAAATATCTGCCCAGAATGATATGGCGAGCCAGAAAAACGCTCATTTCAGTACGCTATACCAGCCCCGGGCAGAAATTTCCTTCTTCTGCACGAGTGATACCATTTCGGCACTCCGAATGAGGAAATCTCTGTCCAGAAATGGTATAGCCTGCTCCAAAATGTAAAATTTCTACCTCGAAGAGGCAATTCCGACTCCGAGATGGTAACGCCTGCAATTTGGATCATTGATCAATGTTGTGAAACAGTATATTATGCTACAAGGGAGGAAAGAGCGCGATTTTCGCCGAGTGCGAGGTTTGCTGCCCGAGCAAACGAGCGGGTGAAGCGAGGGCAGCACGAGCACGAGGTGAAAATCGCGTTCCTCCCGTGTGGCATATACTTCTTTTTACCCGTCTTCGATAAAATGACAATATTCCATCGCTGCAACGCGGACTGGACTTTTTTGCCTGGCAATCTATTTTAGCCCGGAAATTTACTTTTCTTCCCTCTGGTCCAAAATTGATGACTTTCGAGCCCCGTTCCAGGGGTGAAATATGGTCAATTTATCGTAGTCGGGTAAAAATAAATTTTCTCACACCTGAGTGTGATTGCAGTACACTGGCCTCCGGCTGGTGCTGCAAATTTCACACTAAAAAAATAGTGCCTTGCCCCCTTGCTACACAATGTACTATTATTCGGCAGCTTTCGTCCCGCTAAACCACTAGGCGATTCCCCTTTTCATGTGAGTGTTACATGAAAATTCATCCCGACGATGCTCCTTCACAATTATGCATCTTCGAAATTTGATCATTCAAATAGAAATCATTCAACATTGGTTATAGAGGGTACACTGAGAGAAATTTTATTAGACTTTTTCCTTTTCGGCGGACCAAAAAGTACAATAAAATATAGTATTTTAGAGGCAAACGAGGTACACTCGTGAATATTCCTATAATTATAGGACATTTTACTATTTCCATATGTATTAATATTATCTTGAGGTGTGAAATTACTATATTACCTTCGGAGACATTGCTATTCTGCTGTTGGAATATTGAAATTGTAAGTAATGATAGTGATTCTTTAGAAGTTTTGCTAAGATAGTTTAGGAACTCGCTATTCAAAAGAACATCAGTTGCAATAAATATGATGAAACTTTACTATTCTCAATAAGAACGCGTATTGAGAAGAGAAGAGAAGCGTATCTCGTACCTTCTGCAACTCAGACTTGAAAGAAATTGTAAGACACTATTGGAAAAATCGGCGAATTTTCTCGAGTTGACCCGAGTTCGGCCGAGGACCCTCTTACTTCGTGCGACGAACAGACCGGCCGGTGGCCGCCATTTTGTTTGGCCACCATTCTACCAAATCGTACAAGTGGTTTTCACAGCATAGAAGTCGAGAAGTGTGTATTTCATCAAAGAAGAAGATATTTTCAGAAGAAAGAAAAACTCGGGCGTCACTCAAGAAACATTAATCGAGGACCGAAGAGTAAGTACATACATAAATCTAAGCGATTCAAAAAATATTCAACCACGTGTATTTTTTCAACCACGTGGGCTTTTGAGGTTATGAACATCACATTGAAAACCGGCCTTTTCGAATACAGAACGATTTTTGTTTACATTGTTACGTACTGAGAAAAAACTGTTGAAAGTAGTATTGGTTCCTCTAACGCTGAAGTATCATTCACATGTAGACAATGTTTGACGACCTGACGGAGGACCTGGATGGAACAGGCTTCCAGGTAAGCATCGAGACTTTCAGATTCAACTTTCAACGCATAGGTCGCAAAGTTCGTCGATTTGGATGAGTAAATTATAATCGCATTACAGCCTTTCAGTCAAGCCTCGACAATACTAGTAAAAGATGAACTCTCTCACGAGAAATTATATGTTATAGGAGGCTTATGTGTTTCACGACCTTAACTCCGGGGAAGTCGTGAATGCGAACCAGAATAAACGATTGCGAACATCTCATTCTCTTGTAAATGTGAGCAGAATATTAAAAATTTTGTACAAGGCTTGGAAAAGCCACTAAGAATCTTGGACAATTGTTGTTTCTGGTAGTAACAATTCATAGTACAAAACGCCAGATCCCCAAATGCATGCGTTGCTAACATTTTATCGCAGTATGGGGCTGGATATAAATTTTCGAGCTCCTGCGGTGAAAATTGAGACGTGAGGAACCTTTCGTTGAGCATCTGGATAGGCTGCGTAGACTGCGCATAGACTTCAAAGAGGCTCCACGGGCTGCGGAGAAGCTATCAAAGATTCCCCGGGTCTCAATTTCCCTCGGAGCAGGCGAAAAATTTATATACAGCCTGACACTGATCTACAATAATCGATTTTCAACAACAAGGGAATAATTTTTCGGACTTTAATTAAAAAATAATAGATATATTATTTGAATCCATATCATTGCACGTTTTCAGGAGATACATCCGAAAATTCCGGATCAATCAGTGACAGGTTTATGGTCTGTCGCCGAATTGATTGAAGAGAGAGAAGGACAGGCTTCAGCGTCGAAGCAAGACGGAGAAGGACAGGCTTCAGCGTCGAAGCAAGACGTAGTACGACAGGCTCTCAACTTGAATGAGGAAAATCCTACAGGCTCGCAGTATTTTCAGATCGGTGGAGAGAATCTAGCGGCGAAGGATGGTCCGTCAGAGACAAAAGATAAGACAGCTCTGGAAGAAGTAAGTTTTGGCGAATGAATGTTAGTATTGAATGAAGTTGAACACTATGTACCAATGGATTTCAAGATCCTTGTACGCTCACATAGTTAATTACATACACGTTGCAGAATTTGATGACTTATTTGAAGAGTGATAGCGACGGCAAATTAGTACTCAAATATTATCATGATAACAAACGCTTCGCACCGGAAACTAGGTCCCTTTTAACCAGGACAATTATAAAAAATTCAAGGATGATGCTCTAAAGCCTCTAGCAATCGGTGAAAAGCTTACAAGATTCACGTAAGGGGAATATTGTCTACTTGTTTTGATTAAATTTTTATCTTTTGCAAAAGTGAAATCATAAATCATCTTTCTCTAGAATTGGGACCAAAGTTTTCATAGCGCTATCGAATGCGATAGAAAGTTTATTTCCGGGGGAATTGGCTTGTACATACTACAGTCCTTTCAAGTCGGAAAATGGCACTACCGTCCAAACAGGTGGTACTCTATGGTGGCATTACAACTACGTCGTAGAGAAGTTGCGGTCGAACAACCTACTCGATAGAGCACCCTATTCTCAGAAGAAAACAAACCTCGTTCCGCAACCACCAAGTATGATATTTGAATTCAAATAACTCGTTTTTATGTTTTTCAATAAATATTTAGTTGAAGTTATTATTGTCTCGATATGTAACTTGAAGTTGAAGATGAGTTACTGAAGACCAGTAGATCATCATTCTATGTAAATTATTGTGAATTCATGCACTGATTTGAAGATTGAAGATCAACGTATTCATTTTTTCACAGCTGAGGGAATAAAAGTGGCTCTGAACAATTTGGAAACTTCCCTGGATCCTTCGACATGCTTAGATAATTGGCGAATAACGCATGAAGCTAGACAAACCTTGCTGTTGGTAGATAAACTTTCGATTGCCGATTATATCAACAGATTTCCCTGCCTAAAGTTGCAAGACGCCAAACAGCTGGTATGAATAATACAAAACTTGATTGTGCTATCGAATTATTGAAACATAACTTTTGGATCATTGTTATATTATACTTATGTATTTCCTCTACAGTTTGAGCTCGATTTCGACGCACTTAAACCAGGGAAAAGTAAAATCTTACAGGCACGTTGGCCAATTGTGAAGACAGTTTTAATTAAACAGTTCCAAATACTGGCTGAGGATCAAAAAAAAAAGAAAAAGCTCAGTATAGACGATTTAGCGTATATCAAGTTGCTACCAACCTTGGGGTCTGGTGAGTGGATGTCGTAAAATCTTTGTATTGGGAATCCACGTTAATCTGTGTCAAATTTTTATATGGTTGCTCTGTTTGCACACTTTCATCAGAGGGTCAAGATGCCGTGGTTTTGCACCTGCTCCAATTGCTGATCGGGAAGGGTCAACCCGGAAGAAGAAAGAAAAACGAACCTCGTGAAACTGGAAAGACGTACCAGCCCATCGACATCAGAGAGTCTTTCATTTATCGAGTCGAAGTGAGTACAAGTTTATCACCTTTCTCATGAAAACCTTTAAGGAGCGTCAGCCTACTAATATAATGTCTTATGTGACAATTAATGAGAGACCAATTAATTAGGCTTCAATCAATTCAAACTCAAATTGTATCTTATCATTTTCTATTACGCAGAACGTAGAAGATATCGATGAGGAAATCAGAAGGCTAAAGAGTAAAATATTCCAAAGGAAGGAAACATTGCAGCCATTCATACTTATTGTGGGACCACTGGTACAAATCGACGAAGCGTACATGGTCGTGGACGAACACAAGTATAAGGTGACTTCATGTCTGGAGGCATTAGAATTGACCTTCAAGACTTTCTTTGCACTGGATTCTGCGTATCCAAACCCATCACTCAGGATCTGGCAATTTATTCAACATGCGGTCTTCGAGATTCAAATCGCTGGCGACTCTATGATAAGATCAGTGAACGAACTGCTGGGCTTCGTAAAACAGGCTTTTCTTGAAGCAGCAACTCCGAGGACTGTGGAAAGCACTTTGCCATCAACATGATGTTCTGTCAGGCTTGCAAATTTTCGTTTCCAGATAATACCAACTTCATCAGACATCTGAATTTAATGCATGCTCATCTTAAAGAATTTGTTTGTGCAGAAGAAAACTGTGGCAAATCTTTTGCTGTACTACGTAGCTTTATTAGTCATTTAAGAAGAAAACATGAATCTGCGAAAGAAAGCCCTATTCTCTCGTTGGACAATCCTTCAGTTGCATTGAACCCAGATGAGGATTTATTCAATTTTGATGTCAATGATGGATCGGTTTTAGAGGTAGATCTTATTCCCAGCGAAGGCTCTACTGACGACGAGTCGAGTGATTATGATACAGACGATGATCTCCCCTGGGATACTGATAGTTCGAGCCCGGCTGCAAACTTGTCGAACGCTTGTAATGAAGTCGACGATGCGTCCATAAAATTTGCAGCCAAGCTGTATCAATATCCAGATGTACCGAGGAAACGAGTCGATAATGTCATTGCTGAGGCCTCGGAATTGTTTGAGTCTACTTTAAATTCGATGCAAGATGAATTATGCAGTCGCTTCAAGACTTTGGGTGCAAATGAAGAATACTTGATAGAAATACGAGGAGTATTAGAAAAATTTGCAAAACCGTTCCAAAATCTAAAGTCTGAACACCAACGTTTTTCCGTTTTCAAGTCTCAAGATACTTTTATTGTACCACAAAGTTATAAAATTGGAGAAATAACAGAATTTAGGTCTAAATCTACAGGGACCAGTCGCCAAGAAGTTTCAGTTATGGCACAATTCATCCCGGTTCGACGTGTATTTAAACACTTTTTCGAAATGCCTGGCATATTCGATAAAACTATGCAATACGTGAATAGTTTGAAGTCTTGTGATAAAATCGTTTCAAACATTGTCCAGAGTCCGTTTTGGGCCGAAAAAAGTGCTTGTTACGGCGCCAAAACTGTGCTTCCACTTTTGATGTATTTCGATGACTACGAGAACAACAATGCTCTCGGAAGTCATAAAGGTGTATCAAAATGTGGAGCGGTTTATTCAAGCGTACCATGTTTACCACCAGAATTCCAATCAAAAATTCAAAACATTTTTCTATTCATTCTTTTTAACACGCTCGATCGAAAAACTTTTAAAAATGCAATCATTTTTGACAAGGTCATACAGGAACTGAAATTTCTGCAAGATGAAGGAATAACTGTAAATCTACCCACTGGTGAACAGAAAATTTATTTCGACTTGGCATTGCTCGTTGGCGATAATCTTGGCCTTCATTCACTATTAGGATTTGTTGAAAGTTTTCGGGCGAACAAATTTTGCCGGTTCTGTTTGACTAGCTACGGGAATATCAATAAAGTATTCAAGGAAAGCGACTGCATATTTCGTGACATTGCAAATTACGAATCGTTGAAATCGGAAGATCCATCTCTGTCAGGTATCAAAGAAAATTGCGTATTTCATAAAATACCTGGTTTTCACGCGACTAACAACCCGGCAGTGGACGTCATGCATGATTTTTTAGAAGGTGTATGTCGATATGACGTTGCACGTTTTTTACATTATTTTATTTACACACGTAAATATTTCACCCTTGACCATCTCAACACGAAGCTACGTGCATTTCACTACGGGTCAAGTAGCAGTACAAACAAACCTCCGGAGATATTAGAGTCACATTTGAAGAAAAAGTGCATTATTTTGTCAGCTGCTGAAATGTTAAATTTGACAATGAACTTGAATCTAATCGTTGGGCTCTTGGTTGACAAAAATGACATATACTGGCAGTTATTACTCAGACTACAGGAAATCTTGGAAATAGTTTGCAGCACAAAAGTGACTTCTGATACTCCTACGATATTAGAACAAAAAATAACGGAGTACTTAACTGTACTGAATGATACATTGCCAAACAGTCTGAAGCCTAAGCATCATTTTTTAATACATTACCCTTCTGTAATGCGAAAAGTTGGACCATTGTGGAACGTATGTTGCATGAGGTTTGAAAGCAAGAATCGTGAAGGAAAAACAATATCTCGTTCTGCTATTTGTCGGGTTAATGTTTGTAGAACGATTGCCCTGAGACATCAACTTATATCAAATTATAGGTTCCTGAGTCAAAATTCATCGTATCCGACGTATATATCCAGCCATGCTCAATCTGTTTCTATCCAGAACATACCCGATGTTCCAAATTTCATAGACTTACTACCAATTGGTATGAAAGGCAGAAACATTGCCGTGAGTAATTCGATTCAGTTCATGGGAAAAACCATTAAGCACGGCAGTATCATAGTCACCTTTTCCGAATTGGGTTCGAATTTTTATTCCGTACACCTCATCATTTTAAACGGCGAAGAGGATTTCTTTTTAGTTGTGAAAGAATTGACCGATGTTTTCTTCGATGAACATACTCGAGCCTATAAAATATTTGATATGCAGAGTTTTGTCTGGGAATTGCTTCTCAAATCAGATTTGCAAAATTGTTGTGTTTCGTATATAAATAAGTTGAGTGACGGAAAGCACTATATCCGAAAAGACTGGATGTGATTCGGTGTCCATTTTTACGCAGGGAAATTTTCGCAAAAATTCTGTCAGATACCGAGTCATTCAAACAAAGAGAGGAGTTCGATGATTATTCTCTAAACCAAATGTTTTCTCATTACGACCATACTCTCGACATTGAATATATCTATAGATTTGATAAGGAACTAAGTATTAGAACATTGAATATATATGTATAGATTTGATAAGGAACTAAGTATAAGAACATTGATTGTATTTCGCGCCTCTTCCTCAAGATCAAATGGTAGTACCCCTACTTTACGCCGG
>JAFFZH010014817.1:33151-49722 GCA_018420115.1 Euura saliciscinereae | reverse complement strand
AAAAAAAAAATACTGAGTGGTACGATAATTGAGAATCTAAAAATAAAGAACGTTATCGACGTGTCACTCATCGACATATAATGGAATTTGATAATTATATAAAGCTGACCGATCGATTAATATACATTACGCGTAATATGTATAACATTCGCTTGTATACTGATAAAGATAAATTGTATTTTAAACACAAGTTCTTTCAATATATCAGGTAATTATTCGTCTGTACTTGACTGTCGGAAAGATTACGGCTTCAATAACGTCACAGTCGATCATTTTCGATAGTAATTCACTTATTATTATTTATTCTTGTTTTTTTTTTCTACAAAACTTTTTTTTTTCATTTATCAGTCTTTTAATAATTGTGCAACCAAATTATCGGCAACGGAGCTGTTTAATGAGTTTTTTTTTCGCATGTACACGTCGCGAGTGACTGATGATACGCGGTACGTAGGTATATAATTGCAATTTATATCAGGCTAAAGTGTGACCGATCGAAGAACTCGTCGATTGTTAATTTTATTTTCATTAACAAGGTTCCCTTCTATATAAAAAAAAAAAAAAAAAACGGTATGAAAGTTACTTTTTTATAATCTTCGATTTTGAAATAATAATATAAAAAAATCTCTCATCTTATCAAGTAGTTATTCTCTGAAAAATAAATTCACGTCCTTTGAAAAAATCTCAGCTAGGATATAGACTCTAGTTTTTATGAAATTTTATGAGGAAGAAAGTTCGACCCCTCTATAATATAATTTACGTGAAGTGAGGCAACGAAGCGTGAATAATTTCTCACAAATTACATTTTCACACAGATTATTATTGAGACTCGATAATTACACGACAATCCCTCGGGTTATAGAGCGAAGCCCCGTGATCCAACTAAAAGTACTTTGCAGAATCGGTTATCCCCCCCTCCCTTTCAAATTGTCTCCTCAACCGAGTAGCGTTGGGTTCGGATTAGCTATGGCCTCGTTATCCGAGAACCCGGCAAGAAATTCTTCGGTCCGGGTAGAGAAAGTTATACTCGATTTCGATTGTTTTTCACGCTTCCCGGACACGGAAGTATTTCGTTTCGTTTGTCTTTTGTCTTTTTTTCTGTCAGTCTTTTACCTCGCCGATTTAAATTCGGCCAATTCGATAGTCGAATAAGTACGACACGATACTGGTATAACGTATGGGAACCTCGGAGAACCTCTTTCATCGAGGATTCGAATCGGGGTTAGTGTGGCAATAGGTGACTTCGCAACTGAGCTATATTGCAACGGAACAGATTTGTTACCGATAAAATATACCCGCGTTACCTACACCGGTGTTTTTATTTTTATTTTTTAGACTCGAATTTTTATTATATTTTTTATTTTTTTCAACCGTGCTTCCATCCTCGGTTACGACGACAGTCTATGGACATTTCATTTTACGACCGTGACGATAGGCTGATAACGCCTGGATGAATAGTGCATTCTGTACGAACACTCGGACTTCTATCGCATCGCGGAAATAAACGGGTTCGAATGTACGTGACGTGTTTGTGGAAATTTGCTGGATTAATTTCGTATGTATAAACGATACTGTCCAAGTATACTTATCCGTAAAATCAATCAGTCGCACTGTTGAAAATATCTTGAAATTTGTTATAGAAAGAGCAATGAAATTTACAAATCCTGGTAATTGAAATGAACATCTTGAAATTTCATATTAAATTTATGAAACTGTTTTGAAGATTCAAAAAATACTATGATTATTTTTTAGTTTTCAGTTACGAAGGTATTTCAGTCATTTTTTGGTGGCTTCTGCAATATTTTATGATCCAATTCGGCAATTATTGTAGCAGTGGAAACCCATTTTTAAATGAATTTTTATATCGTATGAGTATTCATCCGAATTTTCAAAACATTTTGTACATGAAATTTATTATAATCTTGGCTATGAAATTTCATAATGATTTTGAATTTTCAAAACTGTTTTATGAATATTCAAATATTGAAAAAGTTGAATTTCAATATACAAAAAGTTTATGTTAATTGGTTCACATACATTTTTATGAAACTTAATACAGACATTTCTAACAGTGCGCGTAATATTATTAGAGTTATTTGGTGTCTAATTCTTCTCGATCTAACTCGATTAATATTAAGTCCGTCGAGTATCTAGACGGGATGAAAGTTATGGCGGAGAAGAAAGAACGGAAATTAATATTGCCATCGGTTATTCATCCGCAATCTTTTGGCACACTAGATGTGTTCACGTTTTATAATTTTTTCAAAGTATCCTATTCCTGGTTTACGTAAACCGCTACTTTGATTGTTCCGAGTCTTTGATCCATGTCTGACCGAATCGCAATACAAGCATTTCTGACATCAAATAAACGTATGTATTGCTTAGCTCTTTGCGCTTACTGATTCAGATATACTTTCGTAGTGATTTTTTTTTACACGTAATCAATATGATAATAATTAAGGACATTATTGCAAAAAAGGGGGGGTAAAATTACAATAGCAAAAATTGCAAGAGATTCGCAGAATCTTTATCTTCACCAACTAATCTTGAGTTGTGTTATTTCTCAATATCTGAGACGATATTTTCTTTGGATCTGTGATATCGATGTACATGTATACGTAATCATTATTGGACAAATAAAAATCTCTGGATGTATAAATAATACGAGAAATGATAGAATTATTTCGACCATCTGTTACCGACGGTAATAACAACAATGCGAAATAATAGATGGTGCAACCGATGTCATCATATGAATTGTATGTAAAAATGTTGAAATAGCGAAATTATGTGACGGGATACAAATCATGTTGCGAATATACGAATTGCCCTATGCAACGTGACATTTACACCACGTTTCCGATAAAGTGAAAAAAAAAATCATGAAGATACTGTACTTACATACATAGTATGTACATATAGACAAAAGAAAAAACTGTTCGTGAACGTGTATAAAATTTTAATTACTTTCATAAATAATACTGACAAATAAAATCGTTACAAACGTCCATAAAATTTATTACAAAGTGTCACGAATGCGAACGTAGCTTCACGATCATTTTGCTTATCACTATTACTGCACGCCTCGAGCTACCAACTTACTTTCCTCCGTTCTTCTTCATTTCCTACTCAACGAATTTATTTGAACGTCGCCTGGATAACAATTGATGAGAAATAAGAGAAAAATGATTCGAATTATTTCTCAAAAAAATGAAAAATAATGAGTCAGTCAGATATTGAGTTACTGATAATCATTAAGTAGTCAATCGAACGACCGGAAGTGATCAGTCTCGGTTGTTGCATGGATATAGTTTCAACAAATATTGATTTTTTCTTCCTTTCTTTATAATCCTCATCTTTGTTCTAAGATGGAGAAATGACGGGAGAGAAAAAATGATTTGAATTATTGACGGTTGTCGATGGGTGGATGAGATCGGATCGAATCGGATAGACCTAAGCCATGGTTTATAGTTTCTTTGGCTCGATCGTAAATTCCTTATGGGTTAGAGAGCGATCGAGACTCGACACTCCGTCTTTCTGACCGTCAATCTGATCGGCGAAGTGACAGCAACGTGCGGCACAACATTCAACGTGGCAGCAAACGGACACGGACGCGGACGCCGGCGTCCCCTAGTATATATAGTAGCCACGTGACACAAGGCCGTGCTATTACCTTGATCTCCGTTCTCTCCCACGGTCTCTCCCCGTCCGCGTTACTCGACGAGGTGTTAATATACACCTACATGCACGTGTACCCACCTTTGCCAAACTCTCGATCTTTGGATGACCCAAAATTTCGTTCGAATTTCATCAAAATTAATTTCTGACCATTTTCCGAAAATATCTTCGATCTAATTTGGAATTGGTTTTTTTTTCTTGTTTGAAATTTTACTGAATTGATTAGAGAAGGTAAACAAATAAAGATGTTTTTTTTTTTTAATTCTCACATTCTAACATTTTGTCATCTAAATGATATTGACCGATGAATAAAAACCGATTAGATATCATTTTCTTATCTTCCTTGTCGAATCAAGAAGATCTGCATCGACAAATTATTATAATTTATTTCGTAATAAAAAAAACGTCGAATTGAAATTAAAATTGTGAATTTTTTAAACCTTTAGAGATGAAAAACAAGTGAAGTGTGAATGTCTGCAAATTTCTGAAGTCATTAATCGATCACTGTGATTAAGGGGTTGGATTTTGATATCGTCGTTTCGAAATTTGAGATTGAAAAAAATTTCGCAGCCGGTAGGATTCGAACCTACGCTCCCAGAGGGAATCTGATTTCGAGTCAGACGCCTTAACCACTCGGCCACGACTGCTGGTGAAAGAATTATTTTCTTGAAACTAGGGGTGTCATTCCCTCGTCATTTTTACCTCTTCAAAAATTAAACTCAAATTTCAATCTTTATATCAACAATTTCTTACTGAACTATTTAACCAGTCAAACTGATATTGTGAACGAAATTTGTGTAATATAAATTCAAATATTCTCATTGCTTTCGGAATATTTAAAATTCTCTAATTCTATCTAATAAATTTTGCAAAAAAAAAAGATGAAATAAAAATTTGAGTTCAAAGAATGTCTTGGCAGGCGAAAAAAAATTCATTAAATGAGGCGTTTCGGCTTTTTAATTCGCACCCAGTTAATTGATTCGAAAAAATTAAGATCTGTGCCAAGAAAAAAAAAACTACTACGTGTGGGATTGTAAAAATATTGACTGAGAGAAATAATTCTTTATGGACAAAGATAATCTGAGGCTGTTCGAGACACGAGATAATGCAGAGGCATTTCTTTCAAGGACCATTAGCTATCTAGATGTGGCCGACCGACTACCCGAGGGAATCCGGACGTGTACCGGTAATAATCAACGATCTCTCAAGTCCGTTTGCGGTTGACGTTACTGTTACAGATCGCGTCCTTGCGCTCGAGTAGGTACCAGCCAACTGCGTTCGCTACCTCAATAAATTGCGTGTCTCTATTATCCGTCCGATTCGATATGGATCGGAGTGTACGTGCACTGTAAAAAAAGTGGTGTTGAAACTAACACCATTTTAACACCGTGCGTAGTCCCAGGGAGTCCACTCCGTTTGTAGTGTTAATAGACAGTGTCAAAATCTTGGTGTCGAAATACTTGCCCTAAATAACACCGATTCCAGTACATTTCTATGGTGTTACGGTGTTACAAATTTCTGTATGCAATTTTATAAAAACGTATTTCAGTGTTGATTCATATCATACAATATTTCAAAATTGACCAAAAAGTGAAAAATTTACGATTTTAATTGGATGAATACTTATAATTGACTGTGTACCTCCATTAAAACGCATTTTTGGTCTGAATTATTTCGCATCGTACTATTCGGGATTCGATCCGGGACCCTGTCGCTCGCTCGCATTACTAGTCGCACGCCCTACCTACTACGCCAAACTACCTATTGAATATTCGTACAACTTTCACTTATTTATCATCAAAGCTTTATCTTCGTCAATCTTGATGAGTATTCTACGCGGCTGCAGCTATAAATAATGTTCCGCGATTAAAAATGTCGTAGTCACATTTTCGGCAAGTCAGATACGTAAATCAGGCCCCACCCAAGGCATGCAAAACTCTTTGTTGGAAATTCAAGTGCAGTTCCTAGAGCTTATCATATTAAATTTCAAAATACAGTTTCGTAAATTTTATATTCTCCTTGCATTAATTTTTTAAAGTGCTATAATTTTCAATGACGGCACTGAAAATTCAAAGACAGTCACTGAAAACCAAAAAACGATCATGATATATTTTGATTTTTCAAAACAGTTTCATGAATTCAACAGAACCATATTAATATTCAGATATAGTGATTCAGAATTCAGTGTTTTTTTCCAATATTAAGACACAAGTAGGAAATATTGAGAGTTTTTATAAGAATTTTCAAAGTATTTTGACCCCTGACAGTTCGAGAGGTGTTAAATTAGCACCTTCCTCTGTTTATCAACACCAATAGGTGTTTCTCTTTGACAAAAACTTTATACAGTGTCAATTTAGGGAAAATAACACTGTTTTCTATTTGACAACATGACTGGTGTATTCGCAACACGATAGTAGTGTTGTTATTGACACCGAAATTCTCAACCACTAACTCCGAGCTAGTTTACACCGAACATTTTTTACAGTGTGCACATAATCAACGGCGACATGAATAACCGCGTGTTCCTTGTGAAAAAAATATAAAAAAATAGCTTCAATTAACCGATATTAGATTAATATTCAATCAAGATATTTAACGGTTAAATTTTGCAACCGGTGGTTGATTAACCCTCTAGCTGCTCTCGAGGCATTTCTGATGGGTAATCGAAATTGATGAATTATTGCAAAACTCCTCAGACGTATAGCTCTGATTTACGAGGTCGGGATATACGCTACGCGATCATCCTCGCGTATAGAAGCAACTGCGTTAATTGATGTTAATCGTTACAGCTGTCAGTCCGACGTAAAACGCACGTTCGAGAAATGTTTCAACCGTAGTCAGCCATTAACGTTCGCGTAATAGAGATTCGATCGAGATACGAGGGTAACGAAAAAAAAAAAAAAAGAAACGTAACGAAAATTTCTTTTTCAGAAATATACTAAGTATATTGCATAAATAATTTTGTTGCTACTGATAAGCGGCGTAACCAGTCTTTCAGTCGAAGTACCAGAGCGTTGAGCGAGGGAACAGGTTTATGATAAAGACACTCGGTGCGCGGTTTTGTGAAATCACAAACTACATGCGATTTTATAAACGGGTTTTTTTTTTGTCTCACGTCAGATTTTTTATTTTTTTTTTTTTATTTCTTGTCCGCGAGATAAAAAGGAGCGAAGGAGATTGATTGAATTGAGAGATCGATATTTTTGTCTCGCCTCTAGGCACGAGCATAAATATTTTGGCGAGAGAAAAATCCCAAGTACTTTCTCTTCGCATTGTGAAACCAGGTCACACGGTACCCAAGATACGGGGAAAAATTTCCCCCCTGTTGTAAAAGAGGGGGAGGCGCGACGCCGCCGCGATCATTGCCTCCGGAGCCCAGGGTTTCTGGACCGGCGTCGCGACGCCGGGTCACGCACGCACGCACTTATGTCCCGTGTCTCGCTACCCCCTTCATATAAATATATTGCGTGTTAAATTTCACGTCATCCATGGTGCGAATATATTACATATTGAGTCGAATTATGCAAAACTCTTCATACACGCTAGATTTGAGAGAAGAAAAAAAATTGACACACTGTATAAGTGGCTGAAAGTAACAGCTAATAATTTTTCTTTTTTCTTTTATTAGAGTTTCAGCTACATGTACGGTTTAATGACGTACAGACAATTTAATCCTCACTTAATGCTGTTGCGCTTGACAGGAGGAAGGAAGCGGAGCACCGTTGTACATACATGAATTTATTCATGTTGTTCATTATTATTTTTTTTTTCACACTCTGTTCTTCACATTGTGTAATTGGATGGAAAAAAAATGATAATGATGATAATAAAAATTGTGATTCGGACGCATGCACGTGTTCGAGATGAGATGAAAAAAAATTATATGTACATCATATACAGCGGTAATAACCCTGGGATCGTAAAAAGATTGATGGACGTTCTCCTAGCTATGTTATAGCGCCTCTCTCGTTTCCGGCCAAAAATCTTATTAGGATCTACGTGGGTTTTATTCAGACATGTTTAATGCTCGGTGCATTTTGATATTGAATTTTTATACAGTTTGCAGTCCAATCATCTTTCTAATCTGATTGACGGATCGATGGCAGCGGTTCGAAAGGGAAGACAATAATGCCAAATTACAAATATCGCTTCGTTGAATCATGTTTATGTAACATGTATCAAATCGATAAAATTTCTTCGTATATATTCAAGGCACACGAGACTTCAGACTATGACACATTGATATAAATTGATCATAGAAGTTGTCAGTGTCAGGATATTCGGATTACATTCATCGAACTATAATATTCTCATTCGAATCGCACATGTTACTCGCCTCCTGATTAGGATTAACAAATTTGGCGATAAAAAAAATTCCATCGATCCGCAATCGCGCAAGAAAAATCGGATCGCGGGTATCGTGGACACGTGTGTACGCATATAGTGCGAAGAAAGATATTTCTCTCGTGGGAGGAGGTGCCGCCCACGCCCGGGGCTAAGTTTCACTCTATAGTGGTCCAGTTTTGTCGGGTAAAAAGAGAAGAGAGAAAAAAAAAATTGAATGAGATAAAGAATAAAAAATGCTTGATTACACGCCCGTTGCGTTGGTCCGGTCAACTTGTATAGATATATTTATTTCACAACTCGAGTCTGTATCGAGGGACCCCACCGGGCCCCTGTTACCTGACACCGTCACCCGGTTTCGAACCGTATCAAGAGAGCTCCGAAGCGGTCACACTTACCTCCACGGTCGGAAAAAAAAACCAATGTATATTTGATTTGGCATCTCAAACTGAACCATTTCGTCCAGTCAAATTAGATGAATTATAAATAAGATTTATAAATCGGTAGAGATCTTCATCTTGGCCTTATATTGAACCGACTAAAAGTCCTGACCTCTAATTGGCCGGATCGATCCGCCATATTGAATCAAAGGTGCTCGGATTCAGTTTTTCCATCATATCTCGACAACCATTGATCCTACCGTCACGGAGGTGATCATAAAAAATAAAGCTTACGGAATTCTCTACAACAAAGGTTCAATACATTTTTCTCGTATCTTCGATAGTTTTTCGCTCATACACCAGGGAATACGTATATATGATTCTGACGAAGTTGATTTTTGCGGCAGGCCTTTATTACACAAAAACTATTGAAGATACGAAAAAAATGTATTGAACCTTTGTTGTAGAGGATTTCATAAACTTCATTTTCTATAATAACCTTCGTGACGATGGTATTAATAGTTGTCGAGATAGGATAAAAAAAACTGAATTCGAGCACCTCCGATTCGAGATTGAAGATCGAGCCGTCCAGTTAGAGGTGAAGACTATTCAGTCCGTTTAATAGTGGGCTAAAATGAAGGTTTCTATCAATTTATAAATCTTTACCAATTAATTTATCAATTCTTGCTAATTTTATTGGACTAATTATAAAAAATGACGAGTAAAATTGCATCTCGATGAATGATATTGTCTTGAGTTTTTTCCTTGCGAGGGTAAAACTTTCAGGTATATATTGGTTGTAGGATGGTTCAGCTGGATAGAATAGATAGTCACGTCGGAGTTGGTTGGAGATGAAAGTTGGTTCTGCTTCATAGATCTAACTTTCTTGTCAGGAATTTCATTTACTGGCAAATAATAAATAATAGCTTAATAACACACTATTAATTTTACCTGGAATATTACCTCCTAGGGGAGATCCTTTACGTCTCTGTTTGTTTGTATATTACCTATATACCGCATCGCACCGCGATGCGGAGCTGTTGCGGATAACGCGCGCGGTCAAACGGTCCGCACCGTACGATATTCGACGCCGCGACGGCAAGAAACATCGGCCAGATATTATCTCTTGACAACCCCACAGGTTTACTATACCAAACCGACCACCTCACACGTACGAATATATATACATATAAACGTGTATTTAACGTCCAAGATCACGATGTGCGTGATCTGCACGGCAGACTATATCTTAAGAAAGACGGATTTCACGATTGCTGAACACTCGCCGTGGCATATATACGAACTGAGTCAGGAAGAGAAAATCCTCTCGATATCACCGCTGGGGGTTAATCGCTTATATAATATTTTTTATTCTTCGGAAATCGCTTTTGAAATCTTGTTAATCTTTAGAAACTTGGCGAAATTATCTGAAATCTAGTTCAGTATCAGATATTTCGAAAATTGTTTCAAAATCTTTTGGGATCCTTGAAAAAAAAACGTCCAAAATCTTTGAAAATATTCTTGAGTCCTTCTTAGATCGCCTCAAGTCTTGTGACATTATTTTGAATGATTTGAAATCTTGAGATTTTAGAATCGAATGTCGTGGTCATCGTCGAAATGGATGCGAGAGATCGAGAGGATCATTATTCTTCGTACTGTACAATTGAGAGAAACGTTGATCTCGAATCGATATTTGCATTGCATATATATTTCGTCCAATTGAAAGTCAGTGAGCGTTTTGGTCGAGCGGCTGAAACCCGCGATGTAACGACTAAGTGGTCCATTTATTTCCTCCTCGTTATTTTACATTGAAAATTCTACATTATCATTTTTTTTCCTCCTTTCATTCTGTTGCAGGTACGCGAAGCCATCGCTTCTTCCGTATGCCTTTCTCGGATCATCCAATTAAGAAATAAGTAATCCGTGGTCGGAATATGAGGTATATGTATTTTTATCAGAAATTAATTCCTATCTCGATGCAGATGCGGATGGCTAATAGATCCTCGCGAATTACACCGGTCCCCTGCACACGTCGGTCTATTCAATATCCCATAAGCCCCTACGGGAGTCTCGACAGATGGACATTCGGATTTATCGTTATAACTGAGGAGCGAGATGCTCGCGGTTAAGCTGTCTCGAGCTCCTTTGCCTGGTTCTAGACTGTAGATTATAGATCTTTTATCGAAGATCATGATCTCGCTACGTGGGTCTCAGCCGGGTGTGTGTATTGATTTACCTCTGTCACCGTGCAGACATCGATCGGAGATTGTGATTAGAATAATATCCAATTAACCTTTCCGATTTTTATTGAATATCGAATTGTTCGGAAACCAGAAAAACTAATAACGCATTCGAACTTCCCGTTATTTATTCTGTTTCCGCAGCTGTTTTGAATTTTTCAAATCTGACCTCAGATTCTTGATCAGAGGTTCAAAAAACCTTCGAGTATCAATTTTCACGAGATTTCGAGTGATTTTCTTAATATTGAATCCGCCATTTTGAATTTCTCAACTTTTCATAATCGAGGTGATTGGAATCACTAATCGCTTCCTCTTTTCTCCGAACACAGAGAAACACGAAGTTAGAAATCGTTACGATATTTGTGTCGAGGATGTAGTAGAAGTTTGAAAAAATTCGATCGGCACGAATCTGAATCTGCACACGCGATCGATTTTTACAGCGCGGTTAACAGCGCCTGACTTATGCCCAGGCACATTAGGCACTGGCCTAGGGATTTCAAAATTAATGAAAAATTATTTGATTAAATTCGATCTAATGATGAATTATTAACATTTTTTGTTTTTTTTTCAATTTTTTCGCGGTTATCTGATCCCAATTTTATATCGTGTTACATAATGTGAGGTTGGTAAGATTCCGGAAGAAATTTCGGCCGCGTATATAGAAATACAGATGCCTGTATGCGGCACGGATGGTCGGGTCTGTATGGGAACCAGTTTAAATAATGGAACACACGTCTACGGATACATGATCGTGAACCGACTCGACTACGTGTCTTCTTTCGTTCTTATGCCAGTAGTCCGTTCCACGCTCACCTGGATCTGCTTAGACTACTTTATAGTTGGTTTGAATTTATTGCGCCTATGCCACGACTCGATGATTATACCCGGGTGAAATTAACCGGACAGACGTTGAAAAATTACCGATCCATTTGATATTTTCGAAACACAGAAAATATCGATTTTGTTTCACTGTTTAAAATTTCTGTAGGTATTTAGTTTCAAGATGTGGACGATGGCTATGCCGGACGATTGTGAAACGTGCCAATTACGAAACACCTAGGCTCCTAATTGATTGATTAGAAATAAGTGAAATTAGAGTATAGCTAAGAGTAGTTTCATACTATGATATCGCTTCACTGCAGAGGCACGCGTGAGCTGCACTTAAATACTGACACATTCACGCTTCGTAAGTCAGATCCTTTTTTAATCGAGTTTTTATCTCCCCTCAATGAATCCTGAGTGCTAAATGATGAACCTGAAGAACAAGAGAGAGAGAGAGATACGATTCATTATCATTATCTACCCACGATATAAGAAGCGATTCTTTTCTTCTCTCTTTTTCAGGACTGGATTATTCTGGCTGTAAATTTTGAGCACAATTATCGAGCAGATGCATTCGTGATTTCGGCTGATTGTGGGTCGAAGATTATAATTTTCTCACGCATGATCGCGCCCGCGTACCGAGTTCGAGTCGGTACGACCTGAAATACGGGAAGAGGAATTTTTCCTGGCCAATTTCGATCGAAACCGATGAAACGAAATTCATGACCGGTTCTCGAAACCCTCTTACATTGTCAATCAAAGTCAACCTCACCGCTTATTTACTGCAGCTGCGGGAACCCTCGTTACTGCTTGCATATACTTTTTTATAACACGTGCATGAAAATTGGGGTATTGCATGGCAGTTTAGCGAGACGAAAGTGGCCGATTGCATGCCGGGACTGTGGGCTGCGGTTTGCGCATGCGCAGTCCGCCATCTTGTTCACTTTCGTCCCTTGGGAGTTTTTAACTCAATTTCAGCCCTACTCCATGGGACGAAACAGCTGACAGCGGCTCAACAGCGTCTAACACGAAGTTTGAGGTTAGGTCATAAGTTTCGTCTCGCTACTGCCATGCAACCCCATATTTTCATGCACTCATTATAAAAACTATCGTGTGTGACAAGGGACGATTGGCGATTTGCAACTCGTGTGATTGCTGCCCTCGCTTCGCTCGGGCGACAAACTTCACACTCGTTGCAATCGCCAACTTTCGTCCCTTGTCACACAATATACTATTTCGCCGCAGATTTCCTCATTCTCACATTATACAATCATCTTGACGTATAGAGAAGAAATTTTGAATAATTTAGCAAAGAAATTCCGAGTCTTGACGCATTATGACAGAGAGGAATATTTTTTACGCTGCACGGTGTTCTCAAGTCGTGAGAAAACTTGAGGCTCGAAACAACATGTGAAACAGTTGTATTTATTTATTGATTTTACCATTTTTTTTCCTTTTGTCATACATCTTCCGCTTTATCAACGTGTTTACCGTATCAGTCGATATCACCTGGTAACGAGAAACAACCTCGAAGGAGGTAGAAGAATTCTCATAATATATGTGAGAACCGATAGCCGATAGTAATTAAATATTTATTTAATTAAAGGAAACGACCGGGTTTGGGATGAGTATGAGCCAGCCTTCGAACTTTCCGTTATTTACTTCGTTTCCAGCTATTTTGAATTTTGCAAATTTGACCTCAGATTCTTGATCGGCGGTTGAAAAAATCTTCGAGTACCAATTTTCATCGGAATCGAAACGTTTTTAGTTTTTTTTTTGCAATTTGAAATTTTGCAAAACTGACTTCAGATTGGTGATCAGCGATCGAAAAAACCGTGTGGTATCAAATTTTATTCATATCGGTTGATCCGTTCCCGGAACGTCGTCATTTTTGTTGTTTTTGTTAGAATTTTGTCATTCGAATAATTCGAAAAATAATGAAGCGGTCTTTGCCAAAATCTAATCAGTTCTGAGTTGAGAAAAACCGCGTCGATTGAGCCTGATTTGATCTAAATCCGCTCACTCGTTCTCGAGATATCGTTAGGACAAATATTTGGTCACATACACATGAACCTCAAAACGTGGAGATTCAGTAGAAACTCAACTTTTCATTTTCGAGTTGATTACAATAACTTTCTTTTTCCTGCGAAAACAGAGAAATGAGAAGTTAAAAAACTGATAATCGGAGAAATTATTTTTACACCGTCTTCATACGGCACGCGAAATGATTTATAGAATTCAAACGTGATCTTTAAAAGTGTTAAATTAAATAGTAGAAAGTGCGAGTGTAAAATTCATAGACGTATCATGAATTAACTACAGATAACCGCGCGGGTTGGAATAAAATGATACAAGAAAAAAAAAGTCAGTAAAATAATTCACAAAAAATTGGGTCAACGGAGTGAGTCAGTTATCGAAAATTGTATAATCCACTCTGGACCTCGTTTTACAAAAATAATCTATTACGTCGATTCCGATTCAGAGGTGAAGCTGCACACTCGAAACCGAGCACAATATATGTAGATATACCTACGTGCGTAAATGAATATGCGTAAATATCCATATATTACAGAGCCGTTGATCTCGACGGCGCGCCTCCACCTCGTCCTCGCGGTACCGCTAATTGCCAGGGTTGGGGGGAGAAAAACTCGCGTTAGACTTGGACATACTGTTATTACTGTTACGTACACCCACCGATATAAACACGATTAAAAAGCTCAAGACGCAATTTTAGTATCCTATCAGCAAACCGGCAGAGCCGTGTTACGTACATACAGATAAACCACAGGTATAAACCCAACGGTGGGAGCCGGAACAAAAACGGCCTTGCCAGGTAACCACGCCCTGCCATGGCATTCTCACTCCGTAACGCATACACACACCCACGATCCTGCAACTCTACTATCTCTGTTTTATTTGTCGATTTCTCGTTACAGATTACGAGAATAGAAAAAAAAACATTCATATCTTGGTCACTTTCTTTTTTTATTGTGCTACTTATTGAGGTGGAAAAATCACTTCCGGGGATTCGATGACGTCATTTTTAATCTCGATTGGGTGAAGATCGTCTGGTCTTCTTCTTCTTCTGTTTTCTCATTCTTTCATTGTGTAAAATCGGCCACTCACGTATCGAGTTCTCTGGCACGTGGTTCAGAAACTGGGCCACAAACCCGGACTCCCTACCCAGGTATAATACGATTGCCATGCTCGATCTGGCACAGGTTCTCGAATTCCCCGAAAAGTCAGATTCGGGTTCTCAATTATTTGTGAAATTCCGTTTCACTAAACTTTCAGCCGCACACTGAAATTATCCTGCAATTATTCGAGTGCGTATTTGCATTTGCGATTAAGGCTTTCGCTACCGCCACCGCGTCCTTGCAGTTGGTTGGCGAAAAAGTGGCGGAGACGAAGGGGAAAAAGTCCTGACGTGGGTGGCGGCTGAACCGGAAAATCGTGACGCGATTTGCTCGGATTTCTGTGTTTCCTTATTTCTCTTCTGACTATAACGCGATGTGAGAGAGTCCAGCCATACAACGGTTAACTTTTACTCATTCTTTTACGTCCCGGGATAACCGTAGCCATTATATCGTCGTTGTGTCCGAATGAACAAACGCGGGGCAAAACCACAACAAAAGTAACGTAATTACCGATATTCCGTGAAATCTAATACCCAGCATCAGGATATCGAGATGTTCGAAGAATTAGGATCCCCGCGCTTTCTATTTAACGAATCATCTCGCGAGGCCTCCTCGGCTCCAGTTCCCCAAGTGGCATAAATCCACTAACCGATAGACAGGCTCGTAAAGTTGGCCAAGATTCTTAAGTGGCTCTCCTTAACCCGTGCTTACCTCGATCCTTCGACAAGGAGAGCACAGGCTCTGGGAGCTCGTCGTCAAAAATTTTATCACCGTATCGAATTTGTACATAAGTTATATTTCTAGAACTGCAGATTCGGATCATGAACCCGAGAATGATTGATGATTCACCAATTTACGAAAGACCTCATCTTTTTTTTCTCACCAATCTTTTGGTGGGATGGCATTTAATCGATCCTCGGCCCCGGGCGGTCGATTTTATACTCCGCACGTGAAGAACGGTAAGGATTCTTCAATCGATTGAGGGGACCAGTACCTACATCTATCAAAAATCATTAATATCTTAGCAAAAGTTCATCACACATCGAAAACGTTGACTTTCTAAAAGATCACATGTAACGTTTCAGACACACGGTTTATTCGATTACGTCTCTCGACGTCTCATCTGCATCGGAGAGCAATTATTCATCACGTGAATGAGGGAAACTGAGAAAGAAAAATCCTGTGATAAGTTGTGGTCAGTTATCAAAATTTAGCGACAATCTAGTCACTCTTTTGCTGATATCTTGATTCAAAGATTTTTTTCTTCCATTTCCTTCATTCACACCATGAAGAATTGTTCTACAAAGAAAATGAGATGTCGAGAGACATAATCGGATTAACCGTGCGTCTGAAGCCTTACGACAAGTGAATTTTGAAAAAGTCCATTGAACCTGTCCCCTTAACGTTCGCCAAAAGTGTGCTTAATTTTTTCTGCATCGAGACACGAGGAGTAGGAGAGTCGGGTATCGGTATGCGAGTACACACCTACCTGCATAACTCGTCGAGTGTGAACATGTATCGGAATCGAATCGGCGAGGATCGGCAGAATTATAACGGAGCTGAACGCGAGAATGTTATATACCCGGTGGAACCCGAGCTCGGGATAGTGTGTTAGTGACAAAAGTATCGTGTGTGCGGTATTGTAAGTAGCCTGAATACTGGCGCACAGGATCAGAGCATCCACGGTATACTATGAGCCGTTAACCTCACACTCTCGTATACCCACCGCACAACCTCGATGCATCTCGGTTCAACTAAACGCTGAAACACCTGATCGAATTTAAACTCGTATCAAACCATCTTCGATCCCTTCGTAGAAAGTTTGAGTTTAAGCCGCACTCGTGACTCGATTCGATCAGATCTTGTTCAGGGAAGGGGGGGGGGGGGGGGGGGGGGGCTTCCGATCTGTCGTTGTCGTTATTCATTTTTTAAAAAAAAAAACAATCTTGTTTCGTACCCCACACAGACAAGGG
>JAFFZH010014817.1:10024-25125 GCA_018420115.1 Euura saliciscinereae | reverse complement strand
TGGAGAAAATTATAAGGGCTTCGGGTCATTTTTGACCCAGGAATAACCGGAAGTGAGATATTTTGAAAGTTCACGTGTTCACGTTTTGAAATTTCACGTGGTCGTAAAAATAAGGAGGTGTAATCGTCGATACTTTATCGGAATCGTGTTTATATGCGGGGATTTGCACTGACGTTGACAAAAGCCTGCGGGGGAATCACAGTGGGTAATAAATCATGTCGGTACGAGCTCATGAGAATGTCAATCATGTCGTAATTATGAGAGATTCTGGGAATCCCGAGTGTCTCTGACGCCCCCAGACGAGTAGAATTCTTTATCTGCAGTTATAATATTTTGAATCACGTCCTTTTTTCAGCGCACCTTCGACCGCCGCGGTCCCCCGCGTCCCACCAGGCGAACCGCGGACGCGGCCGCGAGTTTCGTTCGGGAGTAGCGTCGAAAGCCAAATGGCAACGACCTGCGTCTCGACGCATGCGCCCGGACCCCGGTTATCTCAACATTTCCCCTACTTCCCCTGACGACGCGCGGCGCGGCGAGTACGCACCGAAATGTCAAACCATTGACAGCTAAGTTGACTCGCGAGTTGAGTTGAGTTGAGAACGGGAGACGCGAGACGCGGGCGCGTTAAAATTTCAGTGAATGTGGTCCGCAGAGGTTCGACGAATTAAATACCTCGTCCAATCTCGTTTTAAAGAACAGTTAGAAACCACGACGCGGGTTTCGGATCAGAGTTTCAAGTTTGGATGAAAGTTTTACCGTTGAATCGATCGCATATTTTTCGATCGATTATTGTTTCGTTTCCCGAAAGTGCCAAAGTTTTTGCAGTGAAGTGTTGATCACAAAAAGAAAAAAAAAATTAATTGAAACATCAAGTTGACGAATTGAAGTCGCTTTTTAATCGAATATACAGGAGATACGTGTGGAGGATGGAATTAACCAAATTCTATCTGTGAGTATAGTGCGAGACGACAGGTTGTAATTTAACGATATTTTAAATCACGGTAGTTTGCGACCGGTTGCGAATCTTCGAGGAATGCTGCTAAACGAAATTATTACTTGGTGAGAAACACAAAAGCGTGTTATATCGATGAGAGATTTGAAACCGCAGTATTATACAGGGTGATTCAAAATTCGAGACAAATATTTCACAGAGTAATTCCTGGTAAAAAATTGAATCGAAAGTTCCTCAGCCTTTTTTTATTTCAAGTTTTTAATTTTTTTCAATATTTAGAACAAACTTTTTTCTTCAATTTCTGTAGAATAGATACGTCAATTTCGTTCGCCGTTTTTTTGCTCTTATTTTGCGATTGAATTTTCAATTAAATTCGTTATTTAATTCAATAATAAAAAAAAATCGTTTTTGAAAAAATTCCTGAGGAACTTTCGATCCCATTTTCGACGAGGAATGACACGAATTCCGCATCACCCTGTATATAACAATTCTCACACTTCTATACGGATATGCGGATAGTTATTACGCAGCATTGCATAGCTAGACAGAGGTTGAGTCTTGTTGCTCTTTATATTCTTCAATTTTCTCCAATCCCCCGAGTTCATAAGTACCCGGCACACATGTAATGGATAACGTCGAGAGGCTTTCAGAACTAGGTACTAACGCACCTGCGCCACCGTTAATCGCATTAGACGGTACTTAATTCTCGGGTTAAGTGGCGGTCGGTTGGTATAAAGTAGCCAGATGCAGTCAGATCTCTAAGATACGAGTAACCCGATCTCTAATACGAAACAAGAAATTATTAACCGGACCCGAAGGTCTGCCACGTGTATTAACTATTTTTCACTCACGGGACCCCGAGGCCTTTGCAATTATTCAATAATTCTACACTCCTCGATTTTAGGAGCGAAGGAGAAAAACAGATTTGCCTTCTATTATCTCCTTGTTCACCCTTATTCACACGTACAGGCTGAATTCCTAACGACACGTGGATCTGAAGTAAAAGCTGTAGATCGAATTCTAATCGGTGATACAGTTCGAAGTTGGTTAGCATCGAGAATCTAACTCTCTGAAAACTCGTTTTCGTTCATCGTGATAAAGTGAGATAAAAATAAATTACCACACTGTTAGAAATTTCTGTATTAAGTTTCATAAAAAAGTATGTGAAGTATACTTTTTGTATATTAAAATTCAACTTTTTCAATATTTCAATATTCTTATAACAGTTTTGAAAATTCAAATAAATCATTCTGAAATTTCATAGTCAAGATTATATAATAAATTTTATATACAGAATGTTTTGAAAATTCAGGTGAATCGGATCATAAAATATTGCAGAATCATCCAAAAAATGAAAATTTCACACTTTTAATCGAATGGACTATTGATAATTGACTGAAATACCGCTTTGTCACTGAAAACTAAAAAAGAATCATAGTATTTTTTGAATCTCGAAAACAGTTTCATAAATTTAACAGAACCATATCAATATTTGATATGTTTTTTCAATATAAAGACCCAAATATGAAATGTCAAGATGTTTCATATCAATTCAAAGATATTTTTAACAGTGCACGTGTTTCTGACAATGTTATATAATCATCTCGAATTATTGAAGACTGAGAGGTAATTTTTCATTCTCTCCAGTGGGGAGGAAGATATAGCCTACAGGCGAGTGAAAACGGAACTAATTAAAAGTTTGCCCGATGTCTCTCGAACGGTTACTCACCCACACGAAACGCCTCGTGGTAGGTATCGAAGCGTAACTGTACCTACAGCGAGCGAAACTCGAAGCTGTCTTAACCTGGTCCAAAAGCTCGGTCATCGCTGCAGAATCTTACACCCGGTACTGTGAATTAGTCGGATATACGGTATCGACGAAACCGTGTTGCGTGAATGTTGTTTTTTTTTTTGATAAAAATAAACAGGCCACAGGTCTTGATCAAACACCTGGAATAACCGCGTGGATCCTTTTTTTTATCGCCTCACATGACGTTACGCGAGTAAGAAAGGTGTTCGATCTCTTGTGAAACGAGCTTTCTTTTTTTTTCGAACAAATTCATCTTTTCAGATGAGGGGCAAAAAGGGATCTTATTCGACTTACAGTTAGGCATAGATGAGACCGAGCGGTATGATCGTATCTAAACGTGAGAAAAAGAAGAATTTAGACTCTTTAATCATTCCAACGTCCAGAGTTTTTCAGATTCCAACATCGATTATGAAAAATGGGTGAATAATTTCAGATGAAACAGTTACGTTACACGTAATCGGTATAATTAGTTATTCTATATGAAATAATTTACTTTTCACAATGATAATGACCGATTAACTGTATCGGTGAGAGTTGATGGATATTCGTTAACGATACTCCAGCTACCGCTACAACAGACTCTGCGGGGGCATAATGGACAATCAATTATGAATATTAATGAGCTGCTTTGATCTGTCCATAAGTGGTGTATTATTCATTCGTGTAAAAGCAGTGTGTTACATATGAACGTAATGTTTTTTATTCTATCCACTGTACGCATATCCCCAAGTGGTAAAGGAAATAAGAACTGCAACGGACTCATATTTGTTGATTGAAATACATATTTTTATTTCTCATCGTCGATACACACGAGAATATGAAGAGAAAAAAAATTATTATCAATTTGTCTATCTCGGACTTCTTGGAGAAACGTTTTTACAAACAACTTCTGCTTCGGGGATATGCATAACGACTGTATGTGTTTCAAATTGTTAATAAATTATTTCATTATTATCGACAAATGAAGAAATAAAAATAGGAACAAAAATTCTCTACTACCTCATCGTGTCTTTGAAATTGTCAATTCTACCTGAAAATTCATGAGACCCTTATTTCACGGGCTGCTGAATAAGTATGAGTCATTTTTTTAAGAACCGGAAGTGATATATTGAAAAATAAGGTAGAATTTATCTATCTATTCTACGCGAAAAACTGTAACTAACTGTAAATAATTGATATTGATAAAAAAAGAAAAAGAAAATGGATAGTTTTGTTCAAATTCGTGGATAGTTTGTATCTGTCGCTAATAACCGCCCAACTTTCTTGAATCGCGTTCGGAATGCAGTCGAGTTCCGTTCACGCACTAATTATCATCGATAAAAACGACGAGATATCCTTGCTAGGCAAATCGCGTCGATGTATTAAATTAAATCAAATGAAAACAGAGAAACGACGCGACCCGTTGGTGGTCGAGGGTATTAGTCGCGTCCATCTGAATTACTTACTTACCCGCCCGATATACGCAGAGAGACCAGCTTACATATCAGAAGTGGAGAGAAAGATAGAGAAGGGAAGTCGTCCCAACGATCGTAACCCATTAGCATAGCTATCTTCCAAAGTGGAGCGACTCGCTCGTATTCGCCCGTCCGTAAATCGTTAAAACATGTGTCTGTAATGAGAGAATATATTCTGCCGTAACGCGATTGTGGGCTATTATATATATATTCTTTTCGTCAATTATTCTTCTAATCCCATTTACAGTTAGTCCAAACTGAATAATTGACGGTATATCACTGTAAAAAATATTTTTTGAGTCACATATAGGAGTCATGAAATAACTTTACATTTTAGTGAAATTAATTTACAAATACGATGAATTTATTACGTAATTAAAAAAAAATTCGTTCATAAATTCAAAGATTCTAATCGTTACACAGCTTCGACACGGAGCTCCTGCAATTCAGATGGTCAACGAAGTGTGTAATTACCGCACGTTCATGCGACACAGAAATTTCTCTCAGAGAATTAAAAGCGCTGCTACTATTCCACGTGGTTTTTATTTTATTTTTAATTCATTAAACAAATTCACCGAAACAGATTCTTTCCAACATCCCGCTTTCTACGCGTGTATCTCGAAAGGTCAGCCGCGTCTAATGATTCAGGCTTACAGCACGGTGTAAGAAATCTGTTAGAAATTCGCTCATAGCTTGCACGCTCGACGAGAAACCTTTTTTTTTTCTTCTTTTTAATCTACGTTTTATATCTAGTTAATTACGAACGACACTTAATATCCTACGGCCTTCGGGCATTACGGGTTTATAGACGCGGTTCAACAGACTCGACTATCGGATTTTTATTAATTTTTATCGAATACCAGCGTAACTTGTATGCTGCAGTGTCACTGTTGCAGTTTTGCCTGATATTCCGAAGGCTGACGTTCACGCGGTGGTATTAATCGTGTCAATTTTATATAAGGTAATCAGCGAAAGTCGCCGATATCGCGTGGGAGGCCAGAGCTGTCACGCTCTTTTTACGCCAAATGCGAATTGCAAAATTGCGATGTGCCTCGAGGGGGAGGAATAATTAATTCCGATTATTGAATACATTTCGGAGGCTGGATCGATACGATTTTTAGCCTCTCGTTCTTTTATCGTTTAATTAGTGACTGACTTTCGAATACCGGTGGACGTGGATAAAAAAAATCTGGCTACATCTCGCGTCCCGTGTTTAATATCGCATCCACCTGCTGCATCCGTGAGAGAGAAAAGTTCAAATGCAAATAACCCCGTGGCAGCGTAGCAGCAGACACATAAAATACAGGTTTTAATTTACTGTTATATTTTCACTTTTCAAACCAGCCCACCTACCGTAGCTCGAGTCACGATTATATATTATAATGTTTCGGAGTATCCCTCGATTACATTCAGTCCAAGAGTAAAAATCCGACCACGCCCTTTGAATTTATATCCGATCATTTGACACCGATTTAATTACGTCTCGCACAAGATCGGAGTAAGTAAGATTCTTGGGATTTTTTATGCGCAATTGGTTGGGTTTTTTTTCTTTCTGTGTGTTTAAAATTATTATTTCACGCCACGATGTAGGCACCTTTGGACACTGTAATAACAGCCCTTTGGTCGAGGGTCCGAAATCACTGTAATTACCACATAAATTTAACGGTTCTCAGTTCTCGTTCGAGCTGAAACGAATCGGGCGGTAACACCGCACTTCAAGCGGGAGAATTAAAATTACGGCCTGGTAGTTTGTTAAAAGTGTAGCATTGAATAAACACAATTTTTTGAATTTTCGAGACTGGAGAAAGGATACGCTCTCGTTACGACCATCAAAATTATAATATATTTTAATTGTACCCTTTCTGTAATCGAGGGGGAAATAACTCGTTGAAATAACGTGTCAATAGCCCGTGAAATATTGACAAATAATCAAATGACTGAAATAATGAGAAAAAATTGATTTGAAATATAAAAGAATTTGAAAAAAAAATGAAAAAAAAACTAACGTGTCACTCAAATCTTGAGTTATTTCCCCCTCGCTTCCTGTTTCTCCGCACTCGTCAAGTTTCTCTCCTCCACGCTGCTGCACCGCGGACTTACTTCCTTCGGGATTTCTTCTTCTGATCCCGAAGAATATTTATCCTATGCGTTCTACGAGTGCTCTGAAAATTTTCGAGTCTGGCCAGCGGTTAAACGTTACTCGTGGTTCAACCTTATTGTGAGCTCGATTTACGGTTAGACACGCTGCACCGGACGAATGCCAAACATTCACGATGAGCTACGGCTCGGCGGACCCTGACTCTGAAGCCTGTATGTCTGTGTATCTTCCAAACGGTCAAATTCACGCAAATGACTGTCGGAACCTTTTTTGTAGAGAATTTAAGTAGCTTCAAAATTACTCTGGGCTATTTTTCTCCTAGGTGCAACCGGGAGTGAGATATCAGCGAAAGTAACGTAATTTGATTATCATGACGATTGATCGACGTTTGACTCTTTTCCTCGGAGTCTACTTTCGACGCATCTCGCCAGGGGCCAAGGTTCTAACGATATAAAAAAAGTACCTCGGATACTTTACCTAGGTAATGACGATAACGATGATTATTGAGTATCGAGGATCGACTGGCATGGCGGATGATGTTTGACACCCGTCAAGAGCCGAAAGTGGGCACCTTACCGAGGCGTTGATCGATCCTCGTACGTTATCGCAGGTGTTTTACAGACATTACCATGCTTTCTCTCTAACGATGTGCATCGCGAGGGTTAAGAACCACCGAGTACACGTGGCGCTCTGTCAGATTTGAGAATATAAAATAGTAGGAAGAGGTTTTACCTCTGCTATTCAACTACACTGTTAGAAATTTCTGTTTCAAGTTACATAAAAATGTATGTGAGGCAATTAAAATATATTTTTTTTACATTCAAATTTAACTTTCTCAACATTTGAATATTTATATAACAGTTTTGAAAATTCGAAATCATTCTCAACTTTCATAGCCAAGATTGTACCGAATTTCATACACAGAATGACATATTTTTTCAATATAAAGACCCAAATATGAAATTTCAAGATGTTTTATGATTAATTTCATTTCAATTATAAATTTCTTTCGTGTTTGTATAAGCAATTTCAAGATATTTTCAACAGTGTATCGAAACGACAACCAAAAAATCTGATTCATTCGAAAATTCGATAACTTACATCTCTGTCTGACTTTTGAGCCCTGTGTCTTGCGAACGATCGATCCAAGTAATCTAATTGTAAGTAAATTACATTCGAGCCTGATAAGCTCGCGTCTAATGGCTGTAAGGAAAAAAGCAACGATATACATAAAGAGAGGAAAAAAAAACAGATTCATCCCGTTGTCAAGTACGTCGGAAGTCAGTCGGTCACGATATCGATAAGAAATGGTGAGATCCGTTTATTCTAGTCTCTCCTACACAGGCACGTTCTCGTTGACGTTGACCCTGGGTTTTATCAATAATCTCACACTCGTACGTCAGACGAGCTTCGCGCGAATCGCTCGTATACTAGACTTTCAATTCACAGATCCGGTCGTAAAGTTCCTCATTGCGTAACGACAACGATAACTAAAAAAAGTCTAAATGAAATATGAATTGGTTGAAATTTATTGGCACAATCGAAATTTCGTCGATCTTTAATTTCTCCCCGTTAATGTCAAAGCCTACGTAATCCGTAATGGCAACGTGGTGTGAAGGGGAAGGGGATATAGAAAAGCGAGCATTTCGAACTCCGCAACCGCAGCCGCAGTCCCGGCCGCAAGCTACGTGTATTATATATACATTTCTGTTATAACAAAGTAAGGGGGGGATATTTCTCCGCGTCAAGTAGTATTGTACAGTTATAGTCAGTCCGGATCGGGCGTCTGGTCAGCTAAGACCTACTCAGCGGGTAGGTCTTGCGCGTAAAACGTGTTACGATCGTTATCGTTATTATTTTTTTTTAATCGTTTTTTTTTTTTGGTTCACGTGAGTGGATACGAAATATCGATAACAGTTTTTCGCCGTTATGAACTTATCGTTGTCACGATGACGACACTGATCGAGTTTGTCAAAAACGATCAAGGTGCACACGTGCTTACATTGACGATATAGAAGTTATAAATAATACAAAAAAGGTCGCAAAGTGCGTGTATGTGCGGGATAATCGGTCGACCAGAGGCCAGATTTACTTGGAAGCATACATGATCCGCTGGTACGGGTAAACAGGTCTCAGATAATGGTAGCATTGATCTTTTAAGAGACTTTTACTCCATTTATCCTCGTTATAAGAGCTTTTGCATGTTGGAATGGCGGATTTGTAACACATTCAGAAATACGATTCTCTTCGATATTCAGAAATTGGGGAAACTAGAAGAAGAAAAAATCCCGTTTCACTCGAATCTAGTGCAGACGCACCGTTACATCGATGACACTGACCGAATACGTCCACCTTCCATGGAGTGATCGAAACTTTTTATTGAGTCTCTGAGAAATTGAATAAAAGCATTTAGAACGAAACTCGACGTGACATTTGATACGAAAATAAAAGAATTTGTTCAGTCTGAAGTTAACCGAAGTGCATCAGTGTGAATTGAGTTTAAACATTTCAATCTGAGGCTTGTCGTGATTTAGCAACAATGTTTCTGTCCATCAGACGTTTAGAAAGGAGCCTAAATGTCGCACGAAATTGGCTAATCCAGATTCTGAAATGAACAGATTTGAATCCTTCGAGAATATAGTTGTTATTATACACAAGGTAATAAGGATAACATGGATTGATGACAGAGAGAAGAGATATTGTCAGATAAGATATAATAGTCACGGTTTGGTTAGCGAGATTATCAAATCGTTTTTAAATCTATAAAATACCGAGTAGTGGAATTGTTAATCAAAATCTTTAAACAATACTCGTTGAGGCATTAGGCATTGATACAGTTATTCTACGATAAATAATGAACGGTTCGAATATACGTCAATGTATTATTGACGAATCCTGATAAACTGCAGAGTATAAGACAATACAACCGATATTTGTCAAACATGTACATATAATATGAGGTTGGAAGAGAATGTTATACTATGTCAGATCTGTGATTTAATTTTCCTCTAAACTTTTCCTCGTTATGTTATTCGGTTTATCTCTCAACTGTGACAAATTAACTTAAGACACGTATTTGCCGGAATCGTCTCTGAACTCTAATCAGAAGATTAAACGCGGCGTTATATTTCTAGATAAGGTCACAGGTCCAGCGTCAAAGTCGACCGTGTCATTTTACCCCGGGTACCGGGATAAAGATAAGGAAAAAGTTTAGTAGCTAATCGTATGAGCACGAATTTCTTGATAAAATCGATATTGGACGAATCTTATGGTTACACGAATGAGGAAATAGGCCGATTGTCATTCAGATCTTCGTTGGGCTCCGTGGTGAACCGGAAATCCGTTCTAGAATGCAAGAATTTGCGCCTCTTGACCCATACTAACAATAATTAAGTTGTAATTTCGTTGAATCAAACACCGACATTCTGGCCATTCTTGGTCGAAAATGGGATCAAAAGTTCTTTCGAAATTTTTTTCAAAACGATTCTTTCGAATTATTAATGAATTTTTTGTTCAAATTTGAGACAATTCAATCGGAGAATATGAGAAAAAAAATCGAATGAAATTGACGTTTCTATCCTGTAGAGATTGAAGAAAAAAGTTTGGTATGAATGTTGAAAAAAAAGGAAAAATTGGAAAAAAAATGGCTGAGGAACTTTCGATTCTGAATCGCCCTGTATATGGACAAATATATGTATATGATGCGAGAGAACGCTGAGAGGTGCTCTAGCTGTCTGACCATCTAGATAACGGAGTTTGTTCATTTTTCATTTCAGGATAGCTGGTCCCTAGCCATTGTGCGAAGAATGCGCAGCCTGGAAAGGTTATCGGGCAGCGACCAGGACTGCGCTGACCAGGAGATGTACATCGACGACCTAGATGACGCCTCGGTTGACTCGCTCACCGGTAAACGAAGTCGACATCATGCTGTCGGCGCTGAGGTAAATATACATGTACTTGAATAATAATCTATTTTTTTTTCACAACCAACGCGCTTCAATATCAGAATGAATATTCAATCATTCGTTGATACAAATAAATAATCGTAATATGGAAAAAAATGTTATTAAAGTTCAAATCTTCCGAAATTTTCTTCATCGATGGAATCGATTAGGAATGAATCGTTTTTTGATATTTGAAGACCCAGAATTTTGAGCCGTTTGTAATGAAAAAAAAATATCAGAGCGACAAATAGTCGAAATTTACAATTAATTCAATATAAAAATCAATTCTCACGGTTCAAAATCTCTTAATTATGAATCTTTTATACTTGCACAAGTATAGAATCGTCTAAAATCAAAATTAGTGGCACATTTTTGTGTCCATTTCGGAAAACTTCATCATATAATCTTCACGGTTCGAACTCCCCTAATTCTGGGCTTTTTTCATTCAAACAGAAACATAGGATCGTCAAATATATGTGATTTATTTTCAAAATTGAACGGAATTTTTTTTTAGAAATTTAATTTATTGCGAAAATAATTTTTTTAGAAGAAAAATGTGAATATTTTTCATGAAATATTATCATCAGATACTCGAAAGAGTGAGAGAATGAATTCGTTCGTTTTAAACGAGCCGCGATACTCAGTCACGGTATAGAATGTATGTACGTACGTACATCTCTTCGACTTCCTGGAAGGTTTGACAGTTCGCGAAAGTGGTTGTGAGCTAAGCTTAATGCCATTAACCGATAAATAACGTTGCACTACGGGGTACCACTTAAATCTACAGGTGCCTGGCGCCTCCAGCGTGTCTCGGTAAGACGACGTACAGTCCTGGTATCGGTCGATACCTCGCACATTCGACGCGATCGTAAATCTACCCAAAGAAGTGAATTCTATGCGGTACCATATACGAAGAAAATCCTTGATTCAGCCTCGATTCAAATTTCTTATTTGTCTATTGTTTGAAATTATTGCACCGCAAATTTCTAACCGCCACTTAATTTCATAGTTTAATTTGCAGCGACCGCCCGGCAAAAATTGCTGCGTTAAAATCCAGTTAGAACTTCGCTGTTATAAATCAGCGAATGAATTATTATCATGGAATGAAATTAATAATTTCCCATGATAATATTTTTCGCGTCCTTCAATCGTTTGAAATTGCAATTGTGACGTAATTACCGTGTGATTCGTTGTTCGATGTAACGAAGTGATTAAAAATGCTTGCAGTGTGACTTTTGTCGACAACAACAAGAATCCAAACACCAATTTTTTTTGAATAAAAATAACGATGAAACTGTTCAAAATAGTTCTACACGATTAGGCTAAAACGTCGCTTATGGCAATCAAGGTCTTTCCAAACGGTGTAAAAATATTAATTAAAAGCTGAATAAATAAAATTTCGAACGTGCGATAAGAAAAAATAAAATAAATATGCGTAGGTGACATTGACCCCGGGTTTCTGGAACTTATCGACACCTTTTATACAATGTATGAGAAACATTTTGAAAAGTCAACTAATACGTAATATTTATTCAATCGACTGGCGGCTCTCTGCACGTGAGAGACGATATCGAAGTTTACTTTAAATATAGATATTCGAATATCTCTCTGAAGTTAAAAAAGAAAAGGCTACTTTATACCGTTGAAAAAATCGCATTTTCTTAATCAACCGTGTGGTTTCTATTTTCCAAAGGTGGGCGAGGAAAGCGATAGCAGCGGTAGCGAAAGAAGTCCGAAGCAGGCGAAAAGACGGAACCGAGGAGCACCGCCGACGACGAGGAGACGCAAAAGTGGAATCTCTGCGAGAGAACGCAACCTTCGAAGGCTAGAGAGCAACGAGAGGGAAAGAATGAGGATGCACTCGCTCAATGACGCGTTTGAGGTAATTAATAAAGACGTTTTTTTTTTGTTAATTCCATAAAACAAAATCAGACGATATAGACAAAAAAAAAAACGCAATTGATGACCGTAATAATTTATACGATTTTTTCTTCTTCTTCTTCTCCTTCGCCCATCTAGCAACTGCGGGAGGTGATACCACACGTAAAAATGGAAAGGAAGCTGAGTAAAATCGAGACGTTAACGTTAGCCAAGAATTATATAATGGCACTGACCAACGTTATATGCGAAATGCGAGGAGAGGAACAGCCTTACACGTAAGCCTTACGCATCTTATCTTTATCTTTATTCTCTAACCTCAGTGATAGCTCGTCGTTTTTATTCACTTTTTTATTTTTACATTTACGGTCATCGCCAACAGATAAGAATCCCTCACGATTATTTTATTCCTTTCAATCCTATATCGTATACAATAATCAGCGGATGCAGTGGAGCAGAGATTGAAAATTCCTGCGAGACTTTATAAACGGATTTAGTTACCATTTTTCAAAAACTCAAATTCTCCATCTCCTTTATCAGTTTTTTCATTTCTACGAAACTTTAGTATTATTCTTATCAATCAATTCTTCCGGATCGTGGTGTGGAAAAAATTATTGCCAAGGTCCAACGAGTTCGTATCTATTTGTGAATAATCGTCGTCATTCTTGTCGCAAGAACGTTGCGAAAAAAATTCATCTCTTCTCTAAATTATACCAAAAGTATTCAAAATCGATGCAGAATCGTCTGGCACACCAACGAGCGGATCGCGAGTGCAGAAATTAATTGGTGCTAAAATATTCACGCTCCTCGATTCTTCCTGTCTGGAGAAACCGGTTGCCAATCTATACCCCGAGATCTTCGCAGCAATTGGATAAGTCACTGCTTTTTCAAGAAGAGTGATTAATATCAATATTATTTTTCTCCAGAACTGGATATAAAAGAATACCAAAAAAAACTCAATTTTACAATGTATCATGCAAATGTTTTATACACTTGAAACAATAAAAAAATTTTAAAAGATCGATGTACAGTTGAATAAATAAAATCGTGTACCTCGGTGATTTTGTGACCGTTCAACGGTATTCAAAAATTCATACGTGAAATTCGAACGGTTTTTAATTTAACATCGAGTTAGTTGAATGTAGAAGTTTCGAAACGGCGCGGCACTCGCGGTATTACGGGTGGCAAGTGTGCAGGTACCGCGATATTATCGGTATAAAATTAAACTCGAATCGCTATCGGGCAGCACGAGTGCGTCAGGTGTTGTACTGTGTCAACCGTGGCCAATCGGACCTTCGGAAATCGACGTTTTAATCCGCAACTCGTTAAAACTATTTTGTCACGAAGGTCACAACTCCGAATGCAATCAAAAGTCATTCCCGTCCGATTGGTAACGCCTGTACCCGAGTACATACACGACCGTCGAGATAATGTAAAACCGAGGTCGAGCCTCGGTTAGCTTTTCAGGATGTAGTTCGGGTTAAAAAAGCCCCAAAATATGGCTTTGTATTGCGGATTTCTTCACTAAATACATTCACCCATCAATATCTGCAAAGATCATATCCGAATCTGATTTTTAAAGTGTTCTAATCCGGGCCCAATTATCCAATTGCACAGCTCAAAATGAGAGTGATAAATGTCACAAAAAGTCAAGAGTGATGAGAAACTTGGAACTTGTTATCGGACCAAAATAACACCAAGTATAAAAGAATATGAGTATACTCGGACTACTGTTTTTCTGGAGTTCTCAATTCATATGCAGCCTTTTACAAATCTTGAATTATCTCAAAAACTAGTATTCACCTACTTTTCAGACTTCGAAATGTAACTGGCGATGAAATATTTATTGAATCAACTTCTAGTTTCACATATATCTTCTTTGATATATTATGAACAATTCCACGTGAGCTTTTTTAGGTCTGGTCACTGAATCCAGATGAATTACTTTCATATTTATGATAAAATAACAAAAAAAAATGACAAAAAAGTGCCTATTGGGGGAAAATTATTGTTTCAAACTTCATTTTTTGAGACCTTTTGTCACTGTACAGCAAATTCTTCACGTGAATCTACTCTTCTTTCTATTCTGACATTGAAAAAAAATAGAGATTGCAGTAACTCAAGTACTTCATCGGCCGGTACCAATTCTTCGGAGGCCTTTCGGGTGCATATCGCATCGAATTTTCAGCTTATATGGATTACATTAGTTTTGATGTAAAAACTTGTTAGAAAAAGTTGAAATAAAAAATGGATCTCTCATTGATTTTTGTTCCTTCTCAATTTTCAAGATTCGTGGACGGAGAGTGCAGCTCGAATAGCGGCGACAGTACGGGTCAGCTTGAACTGAGCGGTGGCGAACAGCCAGAGGAGGCTTCACCGGCATCGATGCACGAGACGAATAACAACAGTTTACTGCACGAGGATCTCGAGCGTCGGATACCATAATCAATTAATCAATCATAATCCATAATCGATAATGAACCATAATCCATAATCCATAATAATCTCGATGGGATATAGGCCCCGAAAGGTGTGTCTGACTTCCGTTCCATTCTGCAGGGATAACGTAAATCGCTTATAAATCAATTGAGAATCGATCCTGAAACCCCGATCAAGAGGAGAACGGACACCTAAACTATCATCACATAATACATGTAAGCATAATAATTAACGATAAAGATTACGATAATAATAATGGTGTAAATTATAAAAAAAATTCATTATACAGACATTGTTTGACAAAACATTGAAAAAACGAACGTTTAAATATTTCATATATCGTCCGTTATAATAACGAATTAAAAAAGATTAATCTATAATTTTTTTTTCACTTCATGATAATAACCACGTGATCGTGAAGTTTGTTTGTCAATTTTCTTCTTCTTCTTCCTCAAAGAAAAATTATCTTTCAATTATTATTATTATTATTATTATTATTATTATTATTATTATTATTATTATTATT
>JAFFZH010014816.1:40406-63174 GCA_018420115.1 Euura saliciscinereae | reverse complement strand
CCGCTGGTACGTTTATCGAACACTTTTCTTTGCCACGCCTGTATGGAAGTCCTTTTGGTTCATGAAGGATTGCTTTGCGCACTGTTGGCCAAAGTATCTTTTGGGTGCCCATAGACGCTATGCAGAAGACTTGCCATACAGGCATGGGAAAAATATGTTGCTAACAGAATGCAATATAATTATTTCAGCCATCATACAACTCTACAACATGAATGTTCTGCGGACGAAAGGATTTCTAGGTCCGTCAATGACTAGCTGGCTCACACAAGGACACGAAGACTTCGGTTAAAGTACCTATTTACTTGATATTCAAGTTTTTTGTACGTGTATGAACATATTTTCATAGATGTTCACTTTCATGTCAGTGCAAGACAACGGCAGGGGAAGGCACCTAATCAACAGACCTACCCGACGAGGAGTATATTCTTGATACTGCTGAGGCGACGTCGGGTGATGATTCAGAGTTTACGGACTCTACTTGTGTTATGATATGACTTCGTTTCACGTCAGATAGTGATAGGTTCTCTATAGCTGGCAACGTAGCTATGTTCTCGAAAAACGATCTTTAGTTCTACTATCAAGGTGGACCCTACAAAAATATGGGCAAAATCTTATTCTTTGTGGTACTCAGTTAAATTCTGAGAGGTCGGATCTTTAAAAGCATGCATGCATTTGTCAGGTTATAGTAGTATGAGACAAAATCTGAATTTCCAACCCCCTGCGAGGAAATCGAGAACTTTACACAAGCCCCGTCAAAGTGCTCTGAAGAGGTTCGGTGCAAGGTTTTGGCGTCTCAACACCTAACGCAGGAGGCTCAAAACCTTTACATAGCCTCATACTATCATGATCTTAGAAAATTGATCATCCTTTTACGGATCTGACCTTTGACAGACTAACTTTACTGTACAATAATCGACTTGTTGACTAGGACCACAGAGTTTTATTTTACATTTGATTCTAAGAAATTGTAAATTATTATAAGTATAAAAATACAATATAATACTTTGTTTTCAAGACCTGATGAAGGTTTGTCAAACTAATTTTCATACAATTCCGTCATAAAAATTCTCAAACTTATTATGAATTGAAATTCTGAAAAATTGTCTGATTCATTAGATGAGGTTTCGATGACTTTGTTAATACTACAAAACTTAGTAATGCATCAGTTTAACAATAAGTTAATAATTTTATATCTGTACGTTTGATGGGAAAAAATGTGTAAAGAGTGATTGCAATATAGATAGGTATCTGCTATGTTATACATTATTTTTGGTATATTCTCTGAAGCTATACATATACTTTCCGCTCTTACGAGTATGACTCACTTCAACTGATCATCATACACTCTGTTTATACACCTATAGTACTATTATAATATTATTCTGAAATATCACTTAACTTATGGACCAGATAAATATCCAATCAATTGCCCAAATTCTGAATACATGATACAACATTTTTCGATAATAATTTGAAGAGCTACAGATCTGACCAAATGTGATCAATTTTAGCCCGGGTCACCAACAATTATGAGATATTTTATGGAAAATTATTGATACTGCAAAAAGATACCAAGAAATCTTATAAGAATTTGTCGATATTTGAGATTTAAAAAACGGTGTCCTAAATATGTCGTCGTTTACCATAATGTTTATTGAAGCAAGTGCATTGTGAGACGTTTATCCGAGAGATATGTTAGGATGATTTATTCTGTTAATATATAATAAAAAGCACTGATATGATAAGAAGTACATGGGATTTCATCGTTTTTGTATACAGGCTGCCAAATTCATGTTAGTTTCGCGATTAAATTGTTGGGTTTTCTATACTTTGTGCTGTTTCTCTAGAGTTTGTGCCCTTTTGCTATAGTTTGTGTCGTCTTCTTCATTGTTTGCTAACTTCGCGATTAAATATCTTGTCCAGGATTAGGTAGCATCAAATTCATTGCGAAGTTGGCGTGTTAGACGTTATGGTTCCAATCTATCAGCTTCGTAAGTTTACTTTGAATTTTCTCCGAGTCGTTGATTTGAATATCTCTTGTGCGACCCTGCTGCAATAGTATATTCTGTTATGTATCAAGGGCGGAAAGAAGGCGATTTGACAAATGCGCACATTTGGGCGGCCGTTGCACGAGTCAAACTCGCATTGCGCCCGTCGTGTACACGATACTTTTTGTCCCATCCCCTTGAAACTACGTCTTTTCATGCATTTCGCCCGATCGAAGCGGGCCATAATGGTTTCGTTCGCCCGCTCGCGAAGTGCGCGCGCCTGTGCAACAGTCGCTGGGCTGAAAGGGGTCAGATTCCCTCCGCATCTCAGCAAAGAGTTAAAAGTGTCAAGTGCTCTAAATTTTCCAAGTAACAGACAGAGATAGTTTAGGTTAACTAATATTGGATTCCTACATTAAAAAAAAGATCCCCTCCGCAGCGCATGCATAAAAAAACGCGTTTCCAAAGGGGATAGTAAGGATGGGCACTCGGCTGAAAATAATAGATTAATCGATATATCGATTCCGAAAAAGTAATTGATCACGACTCGATTCAATCGGCAAAAAATAATCGAATAATCGATAATCGTGCATTTTTTGAAGGGCTGGAGGTAGATTGCATTTTGGGGGTAGAATAGATTCTAATAATTCATAGTTCGGTACAAAATGATGGTCAACTTTCAATATTTTAACAAGTTCCGGGAGAAGCATTTTTACTGTCCACCCAAAATATATTATAGGATAAAACAACAATAAAACGATTGTGAGGAAAAATAATCGAGTCGGTCGATTAATCGAGTTCCAAAAATAATCGATTATTTTCGATTTATCGGGAAGAAAAAATAATCGATGTAATCGAAAATCGATTATTTCTGCCCATCCTTAGGGGATAGGACGAAATAGTATATTGTGTACCTAGGGCGTAAAGTGGGCTTTTTTAGACCGAGTGTGGAATTTGCAGTACAAGTCGAAGGTGAGCTAGCACGAGTCGAAGGTGAGCTCGCACGAGCCGAAGGCGAGTGCAGGAGCGAGCCGATGACGAGTGCGTCTGCGAGCCGAAGACGAGTGCGTCTGCGAGCCGAAGACGAGTGCGTCTGCGAGCCGAAGACGAGTACTGCAATCACACGAGGTAAAAAAGCCCACTTAGCCCTTGGTGCACACCATATTTTTTGTAACGCATGTATTGATTTCTGCGTTTTTTGTGCCTATAAGCGGGACGAAGGTGACCTTTTTTGACACGGCAACACATAGTTATGTTACAATTAGATTGCATTTCTAACAGGAAATAGTAAATATCATACGAATAAAGGATTATATACATGGGCGATTCCACGTCAACCGTGACACTCCTGTCCCTCATAGTCAGCGATTTCGATGAAATTTGGTGAATACGTAGGTTTTGGAGAAAAATAATTTTTGGCCAAAGGATTTTCGGAAATTCGAAAAACTATAGGAGTTGCAGAGCCTGAAATTCTTTGGTCGTCGATTTGTCGAAAAAACATATCTCTGACACGAGTTATCGTAATCCAAATCCGTTTTAACGACTTGGCGCTGGAAACTATGAAGTTTCAAGGAAAAAATACGTTACCCATGACAAAAAAACAAGTCAATGTTTATTATGCAAAAAAACATTGAAAATCGATTTTTAATCGTGTTCTCTCACTTTGTAAATTATGAAAAAAAGTCAAGTTATTCCTTTCGGTGTTCTCTTAGATTTCGTCCATCGAAAAGTATGGTGTCTCTTTTGGTTTGCCTATCAATAAAGGTCAAAGTCGGTCAGACGCGCGCTCTTGCCGTGCAGTGCTAGCCAGTGTTGGGCGAATTTGTAATTAATTCATTACAAATTAGAAATTACAATTTGTGATTGGTTTGTTTTGTTGTAATTCGTGATTAAACCAAAATCCATTACTCAATACAATTGTAATTCGTAATTAAACCGAAATACATCAACCATTACAATTTTTATTCGTAATTAAACCGAAATACATTAACCATTACAATTTTTATTTGTAATTGAACCGAAATACATTGACTATTACAATTTTTTAATGTAATCAAACAGGAATGCATCAAAAATTACAATTTGAGTATGCAGAACCTGATTGGGTTTCTAGGGTCATTGAAAACTCATCGTTGACGTTTGTGCCCTTCAGAGGGCCCTCATCAGTGCTGCAAGGATAGGTTTATTTGTAATTTCATGTAACAAGATTGACAATCAGAATGCTCACAATGTCTTAAGAAATAATTAAGTAGTCGAAGCCATGCTTAATAACAGCATAGGGATTGCTTATTCACAATCTATAACAAGACAGAGACTTGTACGTGGGTTGAGATGAAGAGTCGAATTGTGTCACATGAGTCCATAGAGGCAGAAACGTCAACGATGAGTTTTCAATGACCCTAGAAACTCTATTAGGTTCTGCATACTGAAATTGTAATTCTTGATGCATTTCTGTTTGATTACATCTAAAAATTGTAATGGTCAATGTATTTCGGTTCAATTACAAATAAAAATTGTAATGGTTAATGTATTTCGGTTTAATTGAGAATAAAAATTGTAATGGTTGATGTATTTCGGTTTAATTACGAATTACAATTGTATTGAGTAATGGATTTTGGTTTAATTACGAATTACAACGAAACAAACCAATCACAAATTGTAATTTCTAATTTGTAATGAATTAATTACAAATTCGCCCAACACTGGCTAGCACTGCACGGCAAGAGCGCGCGTCTGACCGACTTTGACCTTTATTGATAGGCAAACCAAAAGAGACACCATACTTTTCGATGGACGAAATCCAAGAGAACACCGAAAGGAATAACTTGACTTTTTTTCATAATTTACAAAGTGAGAGAACACGATTAAAAATCGATTTTCAATGTTTTTTTGCATAATAAACATTGATTTGTTTTTTTGTCATGGGTAAGGTATTTTTTCCTTGAAACTTCATAGTTTCCAGCGCCAAGTCGTTAAAACGGATTTGGATTACGATAACTCGTGTCAGAGATATGTTTTTTCGACAAATCGACGACCAAAGAATTTCAGGCTCTGCAACTCCTATAGTTTTTCGAATTTCCGAAAATCCTTTGGCCAAAAATTATTTTCCTCCAAAACCTACGTATTCACCAAATTTCATCGAAATCGCTGACTATGAGGGACAGGAGTGTCACGGTTGACGTGGAATCGCCCACATGTATATACATATATGTATGTACATATGTACATGTAGATATGTACATATGTACATATATGTATATACCTATGTATGTATACAGGTTTATACATATATATAGATATATATGTACATAGGTACTATATATACACACATGCAGTCGTATATACAGTTTTTTAAAAGCGGGCTATAATGGATTCATTATAGCCCGCTTTTTCCCAATAAGCGGGCTATAATGGATTCATTATAGCCCGCTTATTTTCATTATAGCCCGCTTATTTCATTATAGCCCGCTTATTTTCATTATAGCCCGCTTATTTTCATTATAGCCCGCTTATTGAAAAACCGGGCAGTAATGAATTCATTATTGCCCGCTTTTTCGAGCCGGTCAAAAAAGGGTCACTTTACGCCCGCTTAATAGGTACAAAAAACGCAGAAATCGTGCATGTGTTACAAAAAATATTATAGAATCTGACCGGAATTTACAAAGTACAGTCCGCTCTCATAATAAGCCCGGCTATGGGCGGTTAGGGGAGTATTTTTCTTGGAACTCGGGTACCCCCACTACTGACGCGCGGTCACGCTGTCAAAATTCACTTCGCGCTCCGGTAATAAGCCCGACGCCGACGGATGACTTTAGCTGCCTGCTCGGCTGCCCGTTTTGCTAATTTATTTGTATTTATTTACTATGTCAGATACGGCAAGTATACATTTTCCATGTATGTATCGGAAATTACAAAAATTTTAATAAATCCCACTGATAATATATATATTTATTTGACAAAAATTAGTTTTGCACGTCATTTAGTTTTACGCTACCCATTTTTCTTAATGTAAAAAATTTTATAGGATCATTTCAATTTTTTGTGTAGTTTGTTATTTTGAGAAAGCTTCGTAAGTATCATTATTTATCCTACAAATGTGTTAAGAATACACATTGATATAGTCAAATCACAAAATACATAATCTCTATTTCATCGAATAAAATCAATTATTATTATAACGATAAATTGAAGTTGAAACAGCGAAAATATACGCTATTGCATTGAGCCAGCGGGCGGCTCTTTTGACAGAGACGGATATGAAATTCGAGGTGAGCCCGAGGCTAGTCAGTAGTGGGGGAAGACTTCGAGCGCGAATTAGGGGAAGCGGGCATACCCAATAAACACACAGTGGTGGATGTGTGGTATAATAAACGTATCTCAACACGTTGAGAAAACGTTGGTAATAAACTAGTTACATAGAATCTATGGGAAATACTCGTATATTATACCGTATATTTTCAGGTACGAAGTCCGCCTGTTATACCAATTTTTCGATACGCATTACTTATACGGGAAATATACGTGTATTATACCATCAATTTTTGATCACTGTCCGCGATAATATTTATTCTGTAAAATGTCAGCCAAATGTTGTTTTTGACATAATAATGTATTATTAATAAAAAAAAAACGTTATTAATGAAAGACAATTAAAAATTGAAGAATTAAAAAAAAAAAAAAAAGTGACTTCATGAGGATTCGATCCGGGAACCTCTCGTGTGTGAAACGAATCTCTTATCCTCGCGCTGCTGCCAGCTCTTACGATGAATACGAAGTTTGAGGTACATAATATCTGCTGTACTATGGGACTTGTTCAACAGCATTTTGTCATGAAAATGTGGATGTTAGAAAATTTTTGAGGGGTGAAAATTAGGTAGGGCACGCGGACATCGAGACCAAAAATATACCATGGATTACACGTGTAAAAAACACTTTTTATACGGTGGAAAACATGTGGAATATACCAGCACACAGAAACGTGTTTTCCACGTGTTTTCCACGGGTTTTCCTGGTATACAAGATACGTTGATTGAATGATGTGTGGTCCACGTATGATTTTTCCACGTATGCCGACTTTTCACATTGGACACGTTTAATATACGTATATTCGACGTACCTGTGTTTATTGGGTATTGATAGAGGGCATGTTACCAGAGCGGACTGTATTGACAAAAACAGGCAAGAAACGTATTTGATTTCCCGTTCACATCAGACTTTTTCTCAATCAGCTTTTTCTGACACACGAGAGTGCGGTGACTGAGTGTTATAATAAAATTATTGTGATGATGGTAACGAATTTCATGATGACGATGCAACGATTATAGGTCAGGCCTTTTCCGATCAGTTTCAAAGATTGACTAATCATGTATCGATTAGAATTAGAAAATTAATAACCATAGGACACGATGATTTGAAATTACCATTGGTGATTACTATGGTTTTGTATGAAAAATGCAAAGGGAAGAGAATCCGCTTAGACTAGGAAAACAGAGAGAATACTGAAAACGTCTCAAAGCGGAGGGTGTCCGTAGGCGACAGCATTATCAGAGGGTCAATGAGACTCCAGTTGAACAGCCACAAGAATTAGTTCAACTCTTGAATGTGCCTTTAATTATGGTGATCCGTTGAATTTTTCGTTTATATCGCGGACATTTTTCCAATTTTTATGAGTTTCACGGGGTTATCATTGGTGTGGAAACCGAATGTTGCTAATGTCGTATATTTGAAAACACAAATCTTCTATTTTTTCATTTTCCATTCTTGTTATTTTCATTTATTTTTATTTACTTTTATTTTTATTTATTTTTATTCTATTCTATTTCTTTATTTTCCTTTATTTTTATTCAACTAGGAATGGAAACTGAGGTTCTTTAGGGTCTAATGAGTACTGACCTTTGATCTCATTAGAAACTCGAATCTGCACAATGAGAACCTCGAGGACCAATTGAGGTCCAAGCTAGGAATTGAAACTGAGGTTGAGGAGGTTCTAATGAGTCCTAATCTCAGTTCTCATTAAGACCTCGAAGCTGCACATAGAGAACCTAGAGGACTAAGTGAGGTCCAAGCTAGGAACTGAAAACGAGGTTCTCGAGGACCAAATGAGACCCAATTTTGGACCTCATTAAGACCTCGACCCTAGGAATCGGCCCGTAAGCGCACTATTGAGGTTCAACCAAATGAGTCCTAATTTACTCAGGATTTCTATATATGCAAGAGAAATCGTCAGCCTCATATGAGCCTCGAAGTCCTCGAAAAATTCTCGAGGCTTAAATGAGGTCTAAAATTTCGACTCGGGGCCCTTGAGTCTGATGATTGTACCTGCAAGCTTGGGTAAAGTCAACGTTTGTTACGTTTGTTACAGATAATACACTGTAGCTGTATCAGAGTGATGGGTAACACAGACATGTATGAGAAATCGATGAATGTATACAAATGAGAAGCGATACACGCATGTGTATGTATGTCTATTGTGTGATTCTGCCTGACAACAGCCAGAGAGTTTAGTCCCGAGCTAAGACTTTACGTGTACACACCATCCTGTAATTACTACCTTCTTGAATAAGTTGTTATTTGTATCATATCTGATCCACTGCTGACTCCTACATACACGTTTTTGCGTCGATACGTTGGTGCTTGAAATCAACATTACCAATTCGCTTGTCCTAACGAGCGAAGGTCAAAACCTCGATCATCAATGTAGAATATCCAACGACCACATGACATACTGCATGCGTATACATAAAATGAATCAAAGTACATTTTTCCAATTCTTCGGAATGTGTTAGCAGTTCGCGGATATTGACTTGTAGTTAATTGATGAATTATCGATATAATATTATGTTTTTAGCTTATATTTTGTAAAGCTGTTGAACATTTCAGAGATTTTTAAATAAAGTATTTGATATCAACATCTGTCTTTGATTTGCACATTCTGTATGTATTACATTTAAGCATAATTTGCCGAATATATAAAGACTAGTAAGTAGTAACACCGGCTACATGGATTTAGTAAATTTTACCCAGAGTCATAGGCAAATTTGCTTTTGAAAATATATATTTTCGACAATGTCGCAGAGCGACAAGTGCTGATAATGTATGTAGATTTTACCATGCAACATTAGTAATGCTGCCACACGGTAACTCGCCGTCTACGAGGATTCACTATACGAGATTTTACTATGATGGACAGTAAAATTAGCTTGTAACCCTCATGTGTCCATTTATCCTGCAGGGCCATGGTAAATGTTCCAAAATATTTCACAAGGAGAGTATCAGGCCTCCGGGTCACGGACTCTGGTGAAACTTGCAAGGTGGTTTCTCCGGCCCAAAATATGGGGCCTCTGATACTTAGGTTCATCGAATAGGCCTTCCTTCAATCCATCCGTGATTGATAAATTCAGCAGTTCATTCAGCACAAAGGCATGGCGAATGAAATCTATGCAGGTAAACTTTTGCTTCAAATATCCATTCTCAATGAAGGTTCGTGCAGATTAAATGATAGGGTCTCATAAAGTCAAGGTGAACGAATTATTGTGCAATGACCCATAACCCATGAGCCATGCACTTTCGCTGTTATGATGTGTGATGAATCAAGCGAAGAAAGGCCCATTCGATGAAACTGAGCATCAGGGGCCCCATGTTTTGGGCCAAAGAAACAACCCTGCAAGTTTCACGGGAAACCGTGACCCGGAGGCCTGATACTCTCCTTGTCAGTACAAAATGCTATTTTCTTCTCTCAGTGCAGGTGAGAAATGGCGGAAGTTGTAGAACTTTTCGTCGATGAATCTGAAACAAGTGGGTTCGGGCTGACTATGAGCCAGCCTTCAATCTTCCCGTTATTTATTTTGTTTCCAGCTATTTTGAATTTTGCAAATCTGACTTCAGATTCATGGTACCAAATTTCATTCAAATCCGTTGATCCGTTCTCAAGATATCGTCATTTTTGTTTTATTTTTTCGAATTTTTTTATTTAAAATTTCCAAAAGTACTGCTCCAATCAAAGCCAAAATCTAACCAGTTCTAAGTTAAGAAGAGCCGCGTCGATTGAGCCTAATTTGATCAGAATCTGCGCACTCGTTCTCGAGATATCGTGCGGAAAAATATTTGGTCACATACATACGTACATGCATACATACACACATGCGTACACACACCCAGACGTCAAATTTAAAATAGTCAGAGGTGATTCTTTGGACCTCGAAACGCGGAGATTCAGTGAAAAATAAACTTTTGATTTTTGGGGTGATTAGCGAAACAGCGAAACGGGAAGTCGAAAATGTGATTTGAACCAACAAAAAATCGTTTTCTTTAATCAAAAACAACGGTTATTTTTCATAAAAGTTCTATTTTCATCGACAATGGTTGGAAATTAAGTCGGAATGCAGTCCTCTCTGATCCATAAGCTGGAGGGCTAATGTATACCCTTTCCATGAATGGCTTCTTCCTTGTAGTTTTAGTTTCGTTCGTCGCACCTATACAAATTTCTGGACTTTTCTATTCATTCTATTTCGAAACCAGAAAACAGCTCCTGCCCCAGTATGTCTGAGCTCTTGGACGCAATACCCGATGTAGACATCGACGCGAATGGGACCTTTAAATACATCCTAATCAATGTTTACGATGGTGATGAGGATAACACGGATGGCGTCAAGACAATCCTCAGAGGATACCTCAGGGAGTACCATGGTGAGTAGAGAATCAGTTCCATTTATTCGTCGATGGCTCATTTACGTCTTTCTTTCAAGTACGCTATATTTTCTCCCTGCAAACTTCAATAACATTTTCCAATTCAACCAGCTTCAATTTACGTTTCAAGCCCAATGTTTGCCTTAGATCCAACCTCTTCAGACTACATTAGATACTCAATACTTTTAACCATCGTATCAAAGCTCAGCTTTGTTTCATACTCATTTGTATTTCACAGGTACAGATTATATTATTACATTTTTGAACCCGGTACACTGTAGTGATATTGCGAAGATAATGGTACTTACGCTAATGTTAAACTTGATTTTGAGCAGTTACAGCTCGTCCACTGTATATTAGTGTCGAATTTGAATCTTATTACAGTGAACCGAATTTATACGATTCACACTCCTGGCGAAAATGAAGTGTGCAAAGAGATGTTCGAGAGGTGTTCGGGAAGTGTCTGCATGCTTCATGGAATGTATTTTGAAACAAGAGTAAGAGTCCCGAACACCTTCGAACACTTCAAGCCGTGACCACTTCACGCACACTTGATGCTCATCGGTGAACATTTCCGACACATTTCCCGCACACCAAGTTTGAGTACCCGCGATCGCCACGCCGCGGCGTTGCTTCTCCCAGCAAGGTAATCGTGGTGGGAGGATATATTCGAGCGCGGCGCGGTGGTCATGTCACTCGTTCCTAGACTATGGCCGAACCAACACCTCCCAGAAATTCAGGTGTTCACACTTCACGCAATCTTCATCCACACTCCATGCACACTCCATGCGCAGTCCGTGTACAGTCGACGCACATTTCTGACTGCACACCTTGCCACGCTTTCCTTGTTTCAATTTACATTTCCAGCACACTTCATTTCAGACTTTTGTCACACTTTGGCCACATTTCCAAAACACTTGAATTCAACCTTCGGTCACATTCGGTTTCACACTTCATTTCCGCCAGGGACTTCTACCTCTTTCTCCATTACACGTAACATTCATTCAGTCCCGGCGGTTTCTGCATATGAACCATGTACAAATATTTTACTTGTACGTTTCCCATTTTCAGCACTTAAACGGCCACTTATTCTGTTCCCCAGCACTGTTTTCTAATCACATATCGTACCCCCAGAATCAAAGTGTAACAACTCGGAAAAAAAAATCAATTCTTCAAAACTCTCTAAGGGAGTATGTGGCTTTCGAGCTCCATGAAACGTTAACAATTTTGATAACGGTGTAGCATGGATGGCTATGTACAGATACAAATATTAGTCTACACGGAAAGAGTTTTTTTTTAACACTATTTGCTTTTTTTGCGCACCTCAAAGTACAATAAAATATAGTATTTCAGGGGCAAACCATGTACAATCATAAATATTCCAATAATTACAGGACATTATACTTAATTCCATATGTATTAATATTATCTTAGGTAGCAAGAATTACTATATTACTTTCGGAAACATTGCTATTTTGCTGTTGGAAAATTGAAATGATAAATAATGGTAGTGATTCTTCAGAAGTTTTGCTAAGAATTTTTTTGGAACTTTCTATTCGAAATAACATAAGTTGCAATAAATTTTACGAAACTTTACTATTCTTAATAAGAACGCGCATCGAAATGAGAAGCGCTCGTGCCTTTTGCAACTTGGAATTGAGGGAAATCGTAAAACACTATCGTAAAAATTGCCGAATGTTCTCGAACTGAGCCGAGTTCGGCCGAGGAACAAGCAGATCGGTGGCCGCTATTGCATTTGCTCCCGATTCTACAATCGAGTTCGTACGTCTGAAAGACACATGAATTACATCAATCAGTTCATTTATTTCTTCTATGATTTCAAGGACATACATGACGTGGTCAAATAAACCATCAGCGAGGCAATAAATGCAAATTTCTGAACAATTCTTCATTGTCCTTGGCGAATCCATATACCGAAACGTTGCAGAGTGAAGCTAGGTCTTAGAAAGCGAAAAAACTTATAGCAAACTCAAATGCGTTTTAATTCACATGCATCCTCGAATGTGAGTCAGGATAGCCTGAAACGCCGGAAATAGCCAGGAAACAGTTTAAAAAACCGGCCCGCCGACTACTCGTGGTTAGCAGCATTGACTCACGTTTTTTGATTAGAGGTTTAGAGAGATTGCAATGCCCTAATACCAAACCCTATGAAATCTTATTTTTGTAACACACGCATGATTTCTGTGGTTTTTTTTTAACCTATTAAGCGGGCCTAATGTGACCATTTTTTTACCCGCTCTCACAGGAAATGAATACAGGAATGCAAATATTAGAGGAGGGACTAGAGATTATAAAAAAGAAGGCAGTTAACGAGTCACATATAGATAAACCAGCGGAAATGATGTATGCAGAAAAATTGAAAAACAGCAAGAGAGAGTATGTAATAGTCAAACCAATGAATAAACAAACGTGCAAGGATACAGAAGAGGAAATAAGAAAACAAGTTGACGTGATGCAGCTAGGAATAGATATTGACTGCGTAATGAAAGGGGCTAACGGAAAGGTTATAATAGACGTACAAAGAAGGAAAAGAATTGAGGACGGAATTACAAAAGAATCTCGGAAAGAATTACGAAATAATCGAGCCAACAAAAGAAGCTCCCGAAAGTAAAGGTGATAGGAATAGAAGAAGACTCAGACAATATGGAGGTAGAAGAATTCGTTAAATTATAAGCAGACAAAACAAATTGAATGTCAATCAAAATGATTTTCAAATGAGGGTCGTAAAAAAGATGGAAATTAATCAGCACAAATCAACTCTTATTCTGGAAGTAGATCCGAGAACGCACAAAGTATTGATTGAGGCTGAAATGAAAGTGGGATATAAAAATTGTAAACTATTTGATTTCGTAAGTGTCTTGAGATGTTACAAATGTCGTGGTTATAACCACGTAGCCTCGCACGTAGCTAAGGATTGTGTAAATTCGATGAGCTGCAGAAAATGTGGTGGAGAACACGATAGTAGAGACGGTAACGAAGAGAAAAACAAGCGGGTTTGGGCTGACTATGAGCCAGCCTTCGAACTTCCCGTTATTTATTTTGTTCTCAGCTATTTTGAAATTTGCAAATAGGACCTCAGGTATTTGATCAGCGGTTCAAAAAATCTTCGAGCACCAATTAATCCGAAATATTTCGAATGTTTTTAGTGTTTTTCCCGGCAAATTGGATTCGCCATTTTGAATTTCGCAAATTTGATTTCAGGTTCGTGATCAGTGACCGGAAAAACCTATGAGTACTAAGTTTCATCCAAATCCAAATGTTTTTAGTTTTTTTTGCAACATATCGAATACGCTAAATGAAAATTTTGCAAAACTGACTTCAGATTCACGATCAGCGATGAAAAAACCATATGGTACCAAATTTCATCGAAATCAGTTGATTCGTTCTCAAGATATCGTCATTTTTGTTGTGTTTTTTAGAATTTCATTATTTGAATAGTTCAAAAAGTACTAATCCGATCGAAACCAAAATCTAATCAGTTCTAAGTTAAGAAAAGCCCCGTCGATTGAGCCCTATTTGATAAATATCCGCGAACTCGTTCTCGAGATATCGCGCGGACAAAAATGTGGTCACATACACACACACACATACACACACCCAGACGTCAAACTGAAAATAGTCGGAGGTGCTTCTTTGGACCTCGAAACGTGGAGATTTAGTGAAAACTCAACTTTTCATTTTCGGGGTGATTACAATAACTTCCTTTTTTTCCTGAAAACAGAGAAACGGGAAGTTAACAAGAAGTGTGTAAATTGTATTCGAAGGTGTAAAATAGTATATTATGCGGCATGTCCGTGAAGTAACTGTTGTCAGGCGAGGTTATGTTTTTCGTACGAGCCGTTGGTTTTACCCGGCGAGCCGAAGGCGAGCCTAAGGTAAAGCCAACGGCTCGTACGAAAAACATAACCTCGCCGGAAAGTTACTTCACGGACGCGCCTCATACGATATTTTTTCCGGCAAAGGCATGAAGAGTCACTTTGACGCCAGTTGAGGTCCACACTACGGTCCTCATCAACTGTCGTTTAATACTTTTGTGTGGCAGCTCTGAGATGCACAGTTCGTACCGCGCAACAGAAGTCAAGAACTGCGCATGACAACTACGCGACAAAATTTTTTTTCGGCTAGCCATATAAAGTGCCACTGTATGGGCCGAAGACAGGCGTCAAAAAGTGACTTGTTCATGCCTGTGCCGGAAAAAATAATATATGAGCGATTACTAGAGAGAGCGAGCATTCGCGTTCAATACTGTAGTGAATAGCAATTAGCGATGCAAGAACAACACTGCATGATCGACGAAAAGAACAAAAATAACAGAAATAAACAAAGTAATATGATAATGTTAAATGCGCAAGGATTCATTAAACATAAGGATGAGATCGTAAAGCTAATTATTGAACGAATACCGAAAATATCATGTTCAACGGAAACACACATTACAGAAGATATGGAGCAAACGAGCTACACATAGACAACTATCAAGTAGTGAGAACAGATACAAAAAACAATAGAACAGGGGGTGTCTACCACTCACCTAGTACAAGTGATGGAAATTTTATGAAAATGATTATCAATGAATATGAGAAAATTATAGATAGAGGACACCTAATAATGATGGGAGATTTCAATTTGGACGTGAGTAAAGATAATCATTATGTATATAGACTATTATAGTATATTATGCACCACGGGGCGGAAGCAGGCGTTTTTTGTCGGGCCCCGATTTTGCAGAACGAGTTGCAGTTCTAGGGCGCGGAGGCGCCCGAGAGTGAAGATGAGTTCTGCAAAATGCGCGAGACAAAACGCCTGCTTCCTTCCCATGGCACATATGTTATTTTATTCCATACATGAACGGAAAGGCCGATCTTGCTACCTATTTTGGGGGAGCGAAGTGCGGCTTTACCGACCGGGAACTCTTTCTTTCCGCTGGGAGACTATTCGGTAAGAAAGACCAGTTTTTCCTCCTTGAAAGTCTTTCTTCCCCGAAAGTCTTTCTTTCCTGAAAGTCTTTCTTCCCTAGTTTTCTCTGCCGTACCAACCAGTACGGCTCGGTCGGTACGTCACATAACCTAAATGTAAACACTGGTCTGCCCGCGAAATCGGCCTCCGTTCATGTATGGAATAAAATATCGTATGCACCACGGTCGCCGGACTTTTCACTCCCGAGCGTGGATGCCATCCCTCGCCTTCGGCTCGGGTGGCAACTCCACGCTCGGGAGTGAAAACGTCCTTTGCTCCCTTGGTGCACAATATACTATTTCGTCCTACCCCCCTTGAAAACGCGTCTTTTCATACATGCAAAGCGGGTGGAATCTGAGTTATTGTGACCGCTTGGCGAGCGGGCGCACATTCCCATTACAGCCAGCTTCGAGCGGGCGGAAAGTATGAAAAGGCGTGGTTTCAAGGGGTGGGGACGAAAAGTATCGTGGGCACCACGGGCGGAAGGCGAGTTTCACTCGTGCGACGGCCGCCCTCGCTACGCTCGGGTGGCTACCTTCGCACTCGTAAAATCGCCTTCTTTCCGCCCTTGATACACAATATACCATTTCGTCCGACCCCCCCTGAAAACGTGTCGTTTCGTGCATGCGAAGCGGGCGGAATCTGAGTTATTGTGACTCCTTCCAGGCTGGTGACGGTTGCGCATGCGCACTTGGCGAGCGAGCGAACAAAACCATTACAGCCACTGATATAGGGACCGAGCGAGGTCACAAGTGGCGCCGCTTAGTGGTCAAATATCTAACGAGCCGCAGGGCCTTATATCAACGTTGAGAGGCAGACTGGCGGTTATTTGTTGATATTTGTCTCGAAACACAGCGTTACTAACCAAAGAACTGTCTTTTCCGATGTATGATAGGGAGAGAGTTATTCTTGCATCGTCAGTTGTTGAAATATCTACAGAAACACCGAGAAAACAGGTATTTAAGCCACTGAAATGCTGCTGCGGGCAGAACAATTCATTGCGATTGGTTCATGTTGTGCTTCCGGTAGCGTATGATTGGCTGAGCATTGGCGTAGGCAGGGGAAATTCCCTGCGGCTCGGGCCAGATATTTTTTTTTTTTTTTTAGATTTATTTATTTTCCATGGGGCTGAGCCCCCTAGGATATAAAAGAATAAAGCAAAATACAATACAGTTTTAGTTTACATAATAATAGGACTATATGTCCAGACTATAGAGAAGTAAATAATAACAATAATAACAACAATAACTAAAGCAATAGTATAAACAGCCGTAAAGAAATAACATAACAAAACAAAACAAAACACTGCCTGGGCGAGTGGGACACTTTTTCTATAAGAGCCTGTCGAAGGCGCGACGCTCCAGCAACAGCAGGTGGGCGTACAACCGCAGCCTGAAAACAGGTAGGGTGACTGAGGAACATACCTCACCTGGCAGCGAGTTCCATAGATAGGCGCCCGCTACCGCAAACGAATTTTGAAAAATTGTTGTTCGGTATCTAGGCACGTGCAGCAAATTATCCCGGGCTGCTAAGCGCTGAGAGGCACGGTTGGATACCGACCGAGCTGACTGGAGCGTTTCGGCAATATAAGCAGGGCGACCTGAAGAGAGTATATTATACAGTACACATCCCATGAGATATTTACGCCGGTTTCTGAGCGTGAGCCAGTTAAGACTGAGGCGATACGGGGTGATATGCTCGTCCCGCCTTACTCCCAGCACGAAGCGGACACAGGCATTTTCTAATCGTTGGAGCTTAATATCTAAAGTGCTAGGGAGATCGTGATAGAGAACTGCACAATAATCCAGGTGCGGGAAAACGAGTGCAGTGACAAGCCACTTGCGAAGGGAGGGCGTAAACAACTCTTTGTTGGTCTTGAGTTGATGCAAAATCGAATTTATTTGAAATGTGAGCAACATGATCGTGCCAGGATAACCGAGAAGTTAACATGACACCGAGATTACGGACAGCGCCCACAAATGGGACGACAGTCCCACAAACTTCAAGAGGAGGTAAGGACGAAAAATCAATCCTGCTAACAAGCCTAGAGTTCCCGATGATTAAGGCTTTAGTTTTGCTGTGGTTTAAAACCAAAGAGTTTTTCTCGGCCCAGGACGAGATGGCCTTTATGTCGATAGTGACCCGACGTAGGGTATCCTCAAGCGCCTCAGGGTTACAGGAGAGATATATTTGCAGATCGTCCGCGTAGAAGAGGTGTTTGCAGTGACGAATTGATAGTGGGAGATCGTTTACGAAAACCGTGAAGAGTAATGGACCAAGCACCGACCCCTGAGGAACACCCGAGGACACAGTAACCCACGATGAGCAGTTGCCATCAGTACCCTGGACGGTTTGCCGCCGATCGGTGAGGTAGGACCGGAACCAGTTCTGGACTGAGACGGAACAGCCCACCGAACCAAGTTTTGAAAGCAGTAGCTCATGATGTACCATATCACCGTACCAATGCTTTTGAAAAATCAAAGAGGACGACTACTGTAACCATGCGACTGTCCATAGCACGGCGAATATCGTCAGTAAGCTTTAATAGAGCGGTTTGGGTGCTAAAACCCCTACGAAAACCAGACTGGAAACTGTCCAGGTAGTTCATGGATTCTAGATAATCTGTCAATTGACGATGTACAATCCTCTCGAGGATTTTAGACATTGAACACAGGATGGAGATAGGCCGAAAATCACTTGGTTGGGTGGGGTGCTTCACTTTTTTAATCGGGCGGATTACCGCCATTTTCCAGATAGAAGGGAATGCTGCAGTCATAAGGGAAAGATTAAATAGCTCAAGAAGGCAAACAAAGATTACTGGCATGGCAAGCCGCAAGTAACTGGATGGAATATGGTCCACTCCCTGGGACTCAGTGCCGGAAACAAAGAGGAATTCTGAGAGGCTGGTTGGCGTAATATCCTTAAAATAGAATGGCTCCTCGACAGACGGAGCAGTGGGTTTGCACGTACGGCACCTGTGGGTTTGCAGTACCGGCTAGAAAATTGCTGAATGCGTCAGGCGTGAGCCAGGATGGGACTGAGTCGTTGCGCGGCTTGGCAAGACCCAGACGTCGAAACTCCCGCCAGATAGAACCCGAGTCTGTGAGGCTTGAAAAAAGCTCCTCAAAATGTTTAGATTTAGCAGCCCTCAGCTCTTCCTGCACCTTGTTTCGCAGCACCTTGTACTCCGTATAATACGACTGGGAATTGGTCTTACGAGATAGCTTAAAGATATTGTTACGTCTGAGCATTTTCTGCCTAATCTCAGGGGTGATCCAGGGGGCAGGCGGGCGCCGAACATTGAACGTTTTTATAGGGGCATGGTGATTTATGGCGCTCATAATGTGGTCATTCAAACGCAAAACCTTATCATCAATAGGCACATCCAAGGCTTTGATGAATGACCAGTCCATATCCTGGAGATAATTAAGAAAAGTGTCTCCATCAATACCCTTTAAGTCCCGGAATGACACACGTTTGGCCGGAGGATTTGGAGCCTTAAGCCTGTAGATGACAGAGATAAGCTCGTGTCCCGACAGAAAAGGAACGCCCGACTGCCCCGAGGAGACCAGCTTCTCTTCATCATCAATGACACACAAGTCAAGCCAGGTGTGCGAGTGCGAGGTATGGTGAGTGGGGCCATATGGCACCAGAAACAAATTATTGCACTTGAAGAAATCTCTAAGGTGCAGCGAGTCAGAGGAATCACGCGAGAGGTCAGAATTGAAGTCCCCGACAACAATATAGTTGGTAAAATGGGACGCATGCCGCAAAAACTCCTCCTCAAACTCGCACAGATGACCAATCCTTGGAGGCCTGTATACAACACCGAATAGGAGCTTGGAAACGTTTGTAATGGTTAGTTCAAGTAAGAGGTATTCCGGCTTAGAACAGTACTGCCCACCAGAGGAAGCAATGATTCGCACCCTTATACTAGAATGGACGTAGACCGCCACTCCTCCACCCCCCTTACCCTGTCTGTCGCAGCGATAAATATTGTATTCCGGAATAGCAACTGAAAGATCAGACATGTGACTTTTCAAAAAAGTTTCTGACAGGGCGACAACATGATAAGAGTGAGCCGAGAAGTAACTACAGAATTCATCAAAATGGGCGGTGAGCGATTGAACATTAGCATGACAAACATTTAGCTTATTTCTAACCAAGACCGGAGATGAACGAAGAGCAGCCCCCCGTCCTGAGCGAATAGACGGCACTTGGTGTGACGCTGGATCTGAAGTAGGCGTAGACGACGACGTAGAAGAAAGTGATGGGGGCCGGGAGACATTGGTTCAGCTAGAGCTAGCGGTCAATGTCGGAGGTGCTCCCTGCCCAGCACCAGTTGGGGTATCGACGGGCTGATTTCCGGTAGGGAAGGGAGGAAGATCCGAAAGGTCCTTGATATGATGGGGGCTCAAGCCCTCTGACACCTTCAGACAAATATTGCCACGGATGACCCAAACAAATTTGATGCGGTGTTGGCGAGCATAGCTACGGGTGGCACTGAGGAGCTCACGCTTGTCGGAAGAAAGAGGCTCATTTACAAAAACTGGAACGTTGGGCAGTTCAGGCGCAATGTCACTCGCTTTAAGATGCTTCTTGGCGCGCTTCTTCTCTAGCCACTGGTCACGCATGCGCACTGTAGTAAAGCGAACGATCATCGAACGTGGCCTATCATCACTCCCTGGAAGGCGGAAAACGTCGTCGATATCCGAAGCAGCGCAACGGACATTTAGCGCATGGGCAAGCCGTGAGACCATACCAAGTAGTGGCTCGTTCGGTAGGATTGGAAGATTCGAGCCGAAAATTTCATAGTCTTGCGGAGTTCTCTCAAGGCGATCAAGACGGGCGCCTGACACATTGACATTCCTCTGAAGCACACGGTGGCCAGAGCTTGCCCGTTTTAGTTCCTGAAGCGAAGCACTCAGGTCCCCGACTCGATCTTCGATTTTATCAACGCGGCTTTCCAGCGAGGTACAGCGGCCACCCAGAGCCTCGTTAGCAATCTTCAAGCCTTCGACCATGGACACGAATTCCCGAGTCGAGGCGGCTATACCCTCCATAGTCTCTGAAAAACGTATCATTTCCGCCTTTAGGAAATCCAACCCTTGCAACTGGCTGGATATGGTGCTAAGATCCCCTGAAAGCAAGGCAAGAGTAGCCCTGTGAGATTCCGGATCCACAATGTTGGATGGTTCTGCCGACGGAGACGCATCAGCTCTTGAAGCACGAGTGGACATGATAGGCTGGTTGCTGCCGGAGGACAACAGGCGAGTATTCGGTGACGCGGCAGAGACTGGTGCCGGCGAACTAAAGCTGTAGGACGGGGCTGTGGTATCAACCGGAGTAGCGATGCAGGCTCGAACAGGGGCGGCATGTAATACAGGACCTAGGCTGGCAAAAGGGTTGCACACTGGAACATAAGTTGAAACAGTGCCGCCAAGGCCGAGAGTAGGGACAGCGACCAATGGTTTAGAAGACAGCGGCGCCGATGTTGTGGTTGGAGGAGTGGTAGTAGATGCAGATTGAAGGGAGTTAAGCAGTGGCACAGACTGTAACGCTGGTATTGACGCCTCGATAACATCGCCATCAAGTGAAGGTGCAGCCTCCACCTCGGCACCAGTAAGGGCCACGGATCCGCTGACCTTGCACGCGGCACAGATATAGCGAAAAGATTCATCGTGGAGGGTCGCAAGGGTAAGATCAAGCTCGGCTCTGACACACTTGTAGCTGAAGAATCCCTCACAGTCCCCGGAGCACAAAATAAAGTCACGAGAGGATACAAAGGCACCACAACTGGGGCACTTACACGGAGCCATAGCTATACATATAAGGCCAGGCTTATGATAGAGTAGGCCAAGGCCGGAAAACAAGCTGATCACAATATGCCGTATACTACCACTGAGACTCGTCCATTGGATCACTTCACAATACTGTCAGGCAGAAATGTAAACAAAGACCTGACAGAGCCTAGGACGTAGATGACTGATTAGAATTAACAGAATGAACAATTGTTTATTAACGCGTGCAGCTGGGTATTCGGCAGTCCATAAAAAGGCGGAGGGGCACTTGGGGCACTACACAGTCCAAAAACTAGGAGGATCCGAGCAGTGTGACGGCAAATAACTGAAAAATAACGAAGAGACTCGACGAGAGACACTCGCCAGGCTCAGAGACAAGACGACACTGTCGATATGACCTGTAGAGACTGATTTGGCGCTACTGTCGATTCCTCGCACGGTCCCTATAACATGTATATCAGTGATTGCAGCCAGCTTCGAGCGCGCTGTAATGGAATCAGGTCGAAGCGTATGTAGCGCCTCTTTGCGATAAACCTAACGAACTGCTAGTGAATATCATGTCGGTAAGGCAGTCTGCGTCTTTCGAAACGTACATAACCTATGTAAAGCAGCACTTCCTCGGTCTATTTCACCGTCACCAGATTTTTTTTTCCCTATCCCAAGCGTTATTTTCCCTACTGAGAATTTTTTCCACTATTTTCTCTCACGTTTTCAAGGGGTGGGACGAAAAGTACCGTGTGCACCACGGGCGGAAGGCAATTTTGACTCGTGTGAAGGCCGCCCTTGATACACAATGTACTATTCTACTACATATGCATTAAAAACGAGGGAAAGTGAGGTTACAACCACGAGAACGGTGTTCTCCACTGGGGGCAGCACTTTCTTAGTTTATTTCATCGTTACTATGGTTACGAGAGTTTTTGTCCCTCCTGTCAAGGTTTTTATCCCTCTTGACAAGTTTTTATCCCGGTTTATTGCCCCGGTCAAAAAACTGTGACTTCCATCCCGCAAAGGAGGGCAAAAAACACGAGTTTTTAATGCATGTGTGGTAGAAAATGAATTTAGAACAGAATAGAGAAATGACTGTGAATGAACTTGCGGACATTACAATAAACTATATAATAGAAACGATGAACGAAACGGCGCCATTATTACGAAATATTAAACCAACTAAATGGATCGATAAGCCATGGAGAGATGAGGATGTTAGAGAAGCATGTGAAGATAGGGATAAAGCATACATATAAACAAATGATAGAAACAGGGGCGGCGGAACGTAATTTTTCGAGGTGTGGAACTTTGATTTTATTTCCTGGG
>JAFFZH010014816.1:0-32945 GCA_018420115.1 Euura saliciscinereae | reverse complement strand
TTTTAATACAAAAGAACACTTGTCATCTTTATTCCAAGACTAGAATCACTTATGCCTACTTTAAATATGCTTACAAATATTGATTATTGATAAGTTTTATATACAATGAGATCTTTTCATTCAATGTTTAATACAATGGAATGTTTCCACGCTTTTATTTGAGCTTAAAGCTCCTTTATGTATGTCATCCATGTATGTGTATGGGGTAGTCCAAATGAAAGTGAACAGAGTTTGACTCCGACTCTCACCGAATTGGTCGCCGTTTTCTTTCCGCATTCTACTCCACAGAAGGTACTCTTTCCGATTTTTCTTAGATTTTTTAGATTCATGGCTCGGTTGTGGTAATTTTTTCAAGTTTTTCCATTAATCTAACGCAACTCTGAAGTCTAACATTTTATCGCAACGTCATAGGGGAAAAAAAGTTTAGTTTTCTTTTGATCTTTACAAGAAAATTTTTTCACGAATTTTTAGAGCATGCTAAATCGTTGATTTCGACGAAAAACGCACATAAATTGAGTTATCTGGGAAAACCCGTTTTCAAAAATTTTGAAATTTTTTGTACATTTCCTTTGGTCAAAAACACACAACTTTTGTAGGAAACATATTTTGGGCACGGCCTTCGTTCGGGAGCTATGCATTGTTTTATGTGATAATATCAGCAAAGTACGTAAATCAATTGTATTTCTAATATTTCGTATAAATCACTTTATAGGCGGATTCGACCCCAAATGTTGTGTTTCATACCTGAAATCAAAATCACTTCATTCGTCATCAACTTTGAGACACGATTAAGTGTTTACAAATTCAATGTTCCAAGAGTCAAAACACTTCAGTATCCTGAAATCTCTATAATTATTTGTTCTATTCGTTTTCTGATTAGCCCAAGATCAGTGGTCTTACAGTGATTACGTATATGACGTTTGCGAATCGTGGTTAGTGTCGACTTTACGGGAGGAAATCAATTTCAATCTTTTTATCCGACGGAATTTCAGCTTTGGCGAGTAGATCAAACCCGTGACAGTTGGATTTGCATCTGTACTCCATTTCCTTTTCTTACAACGGTCGCAAAATGCCACTTTTCGTACCTCTTGAGCGGGCGCCAAACAGAGCTTTTCGGCCATCGGGCGGAAGAGTCCTTTGCGCCCGTTGAAAACGGGCGAAAGAGACTATTTTCCTTGCCCTCGGGCGAAAAGTTCTGTTTTGCGCCCACTCACTCTGTCTGAAAAGAGGCATTTCTGCAGACCAGGTGTTGAGAAAAAAATCGTGTGCATGACGGGCGCAAGTCTATTTCGGCGAGTGTGATTTCAGCACACTCGAATAATAGTTCTTTGTGCCCTTGATACACAATGTACTATTTCAATTATGATTTTCAATGTTCTATTTCATGTTCAAGAAAATTCAAAACTCAAACTGATATTATCACATAAAACAAGGCGTAGCTTCCGAACGAAGGCCGTGCCCAAAATATATCTCATATAAAAGTTGTGTGTTTTTAACCAAAGAAAATTGACAAAAAATTACAAAATTTTTGAAAACGGGTTTTCGGAGGTAACTCAATTATTGTGCGTTTTTCGTCGAAATCAACGATTTAGCATGCTCCGAAAATTCGTGAAAAAATATTTTTGTGAAGATCAAAATAAAACTAAACTTTTTTTCCCCTATGACTTTGCGATAAAATGTAAGACTTCAGAGTTACATTAGGTTGATGGAAAAACTCGAAAAAATCGACGCGACCGAACGATGAGTCTAAAAAATCTAAGAAAAATCGGCAATTGTACCTGTTGTAGAGTCGAATACGGAAAAAAATCGGCGACCAATTCGGTGAGGGTCGGGGTCAAATTCTGTTCAAGTTCATTTGGACTACCCCGTATACACACATAAATTATAATTCAGATTTCAGTACGATAAAACGTTTTTCTGAATTACTAATTAAACTCAGAGGGCGAGTAGAAAACAAATTATCATACGCTATAATAGAGCACAGGGCAGATTCACTCACAACTTCATAGGCGTATACATGATCATCGAAAATAGTATTCAAACTTTGAGCGACGAAAAACACCACACCGTTATCAATGAAAATATATTTGATGAGACTAAATTGAAGCTGATTGTCAGTTTCACCGACGCAAAGGACCATACCTGGATTATACTGACTTCCATTTTTTCTAATCCACTTTATAACATTAACAGTGGAATTCAGTGATTTTACGTCATTGTACCGATTGCTCGCAAAAGCTATTGGCAGATCATTCACAATAAGAGTCTGAGAAGGTCCACATCTTTCAGTTAGAGTAAACAGTTCTCTCTTGAGTAACTGATGTGAAAATTTCCACTGAAGTTTTTTGGCAATACTTTTGCAAATATTTGTTTTGGAATTCGATAGCGCTGCAATATTCTTAGATTCTTGGTGCTTCGATTCGAATCGCATTCCCCACAGATTAATTAATGGCCCACATTCTGCCATTACAGTGCCATAGTGCAATAAAAGATGATCCTTCGGTTTCAAGTTTCTTTTTAGAACAGTTTTAATCAATCTATGATGTTCTTTTACTAGTGAATTCAGGAGTTCACTACATCCTTCTTGGATAGATGTTGAACTTACTAGTCCGAAGATCTGTCGCAAAATCAAGTAGACCTGCCAAACTGAGTCGTTTCGTGGTATCAAGTGACCAATTAGAATCCCCAGATTTAAAAAAAAATTAGACATTTCAGCTGCAGACATACGTATGTTATCGTTTTTCAGATGCTGAGCCGAAATTGGGGGTGGAATGTTAGTGCTATTCGCCTTTCCATATTTGTGTGCCTTCATGTACGTGTTCAATTGTTCAAGGGTGAATAGCTTAGTCTCATATATATAATATTTGAGTATTGCAATCAGATCAAAGAGACACACACCTTCTAGCAAGTCGTGCATAATATCGACAGATATATTTTTTGTCACATGAAAATGACGTAGGCAGTGAAAAATGCAATCTGCCTTAATTCCTGTGCGACTGGGATCTTGCAGCTGAAGGTCTCTGAGATAAGATTTCACTGTTCGCATAAACGCTTTATCCTCCATAGTTGCAAGCGACCTTTGAATTTTGTTCATTTTGCAAAATCGGCACGAGTAGTTTGCGTTGAACGATTCATTAAAGCCTAGCAATGAATGGAGCCCTAAATTGTCCCCGATTACAAGTCCTAACTTGAAAAAAACGGTGGTCTTCCCTTGTGGTAAATCGAGCTCAATTCCCTTCGTCTCCAGAAACTTTAGTTCATCAAGTAATGTTCGAAAGACTGCGAAATTTCCAAATTCTTCTCTATCCTTGGAGTAGAAGAGTAAAGCATGTAAAATTGATGAGAGACAAGACTGATATTGTGGTGGGAAACAAGGCAGGGAAATATAAACGCCACCCAGTTTATTTGTTCCTGCATGACTGCCAAGAGGATTACCTGTTTCATAGTCGTCGAAGAAAAGAAAGAGAGGTAGCACTTGTTTTGACTCGAAATTGATTATACTACGTTTCCACAAAACACTCTGGACAAAATTTGAAATAACCTTTGATTCTTTTTCTAATTTTTCCTTGTATGAAAAAGCGAGATCATAGACGTCTGGGATTTCGAACATTTCTCTCAACATTTCTCTTAAAGGGAATAACATTGCCGTAGCATAATCTTTCTCCTTTTGAATCTGACCATCATGAGTACGTTTCACTCTCTGCGATCTTTCGCCAACCACAAATTCAATCGGTTCCAGAAACTTCGTTGCTGTTTTGAGTGACTCTATGCGTTTGTGTTCCGAATCAAGTTTCTTGAAGACTCCATGAAACGTATCAAACATAACACCTACGTCTTTTAATACCTCAGAGGATTTGGGATCACTATTATACTTGGTGTTCAGTTCTTCACGGATAGCATTTAATCCAGAAATTACTGTTGCCTTAGTCGAGTTGAAAAAGAGCTTACTTTGAGATTGAGAACACGAACTGATTATTTCAGAACATCCTTCAAGTACAGCCTCTTCTAATGTCTTCCGAATTTTGGTTACACATATTGCCTGTCGTTTTGGTGTTAGATAAGGAACAGAATCACTCAAGCAGCCAGAAACTGAATTCTCGCAGTCTTTATTATCTTGAATCAATGAATTAGAAAATGTGATATTCACTGGAACAACTGGTTTCGCTGCAAAGGTAACAGCTGGCGTGCTAGGCCCTGCGCTAGATACTACTGAATTTGAATCATCGTGTTTCGATAGCCAATGAGTTCTAAAAGAATGAAAAGTATTGTACACACGAATGCATGAAGCTTCGCTACACCTAAATTTTTCGCCGTCACTGTAATTATGCACTTGTCTCAAGTGTTGCTCCAATTGACTGATTGGCACGGTAAGTGGACACAGAAAACAAAGTGCCATTTTGAATGTAAGTTATATGCAATCGGATTTTTGATGGCTGATTAGTTCAAGTTCCCCGATGAATTTTGATACGCATGGTACAACAATATCTGTTTCACCCTGAATTCCATACAATTTACGCTGTATAACCATCCAAGGTAATAGAGCGCTCTTCGGGTAGTCTAATTGTAAAGAATAAAAGCTTTTGAAAGCTACATCGATAGCTTTTAGAGCTGAAGGAACCTCGTATCGTACGTCATTGATACAGACGTAGCACTCTTCGATGGTTTGCAGTGTCTTGCCGACAATTACAGCTAGTGGTTGTTCATGCTCTCCACGCGCAGCAGTCCTTTGCCGTCGTAAAGCAAGTTCTGCTTCCAGCTCCGCAATACTCTGAAAGTACAAATTATACCGAAATGATTGTGTACAATCACCTCAATGAACAGAAATCGTTTATGAGATCCTTGTACCTTTACATGAAGCATAAACTCGCTCTGTACTTCGACTTTGCTGGGACGACGAATGGCATTCGATGATTTCGATGCTGCCGGCGGTGGTAACAACAGTGGAAGTAACAAAAGTATAGCGGCACTGTTCAGATCTATATGAGTAGATATGTACATGAATAATATTTGAGTGTAAAGTGGTGTCGCGCTGATGGCAAATTTAAAAAAGTGCAGCGTCGTTCTACCTGGTGACTGCTGTCCATCGTTGGTGTTTTTGGTATTCTCGTCTATCACCTGTATCAGGTTCTTTATACTACTGTCTGGTCGTTTCTTCTTCGTTTTGCAAAAGGTCAAAATTTCGCTCTCAAACGACAAGTACTCGGTGAATAACACGTCTGTCTTCTCTGAATATATTTGAGCGAAGTCAATCTCAATCTAAATATTAATGCAGTAACATTACAGATATAAAATCAACTTTAAGTTATGTTCATGAATGGAAATGACAGAGTAAGAATTTAGCTAGAATATTTTGTATGAATACCAAGGCAGGGCCAGTGATAGGATGCGTCAATGCAGGGAAATTGGTCATGTACGTCTCGCTCGAACAGTTTTTGGTATCATTCAGTCCTCTTATTCTTCTTTTAGATGTTTCTGACCAATATTTTTCAACGGTCCACCAGGGATCTATTGAGTTCTTGAGCCACTCAATTTTCTTTTCATAATCTTCTGGAGAACACTCTATAAATAATCATTTGATTACATATTTTATGCGTATTATTTCTCGATAAATTAGTTAAATATTAATTAATAAAAATTAGCCAAGAAATGGATTCGGTACAATGAATAAACCTCCCTGCGCAAAGGATTTCCAACAGATTTTTTGATGTTCCAAGGTTCCAAGGGAAATCTTCTATTAGAGCAGCATATTGCTTTTTAAAAAGAAAAGTCAAACCTAAGAGGATCGGTCTTCTGTATAATGACTTCAATTATGAGAACCTGCTTTGTGGACGAATTTCACTAGTGTCTTGCCTTGAGATGAATGTTTATAATTAATTACCGTCATTCTCCAAGTGAGTATGGAATGCTAAACGGACAGGTGGCAGTTGATTCCGAAATTTCCGTTTTGTGCCTTTCAGGCTGTCAGTAGCGCCACAGTGAAGAAGAAAAGACCGACGATGGCCAAGCCTATTGCTTAATTTTCCTCTGGCGCAGGTCTTCGTTTGGGTGACTGTATTATTCTGGTACGGCACGTAATAGGCCTCTGGTATCTCGGTAGGAAACGTCTGTTTGATGAGATGCGATAGTTCTTGGAGGCGCTCTGGTGTTATACTATAAAATAAAAGAAATAAAACGTTAATCAAATTATTTGTCATCCAACGAAATAGGAAGTGTATCGGGACAGCTATACTACATCAATTTAACAAACGTGCGATGAGAAATATTTCTAGATGGGCAAAATTCCTGCAAAACACAATATTATCAGTAACTTTATTTGGCTTTATTTTAACAACTTTATGTTGCTTACGAAAGAGAAGAAGAGCTTCTCATCTCTGCTGAGATTATAATTTCGACCAAAAAATTTCGGTGTTCATCTTCCAAGTCCCTGTGTTTTTTGTAATAATGTAGAATAGCAATTCCTTCAACTGATTCTCTGAGAGTGTCTATCAGGTCTATGATTGGATTAGAAGGTCGGAGAGTAATCTCAGCCGAATCAATACGCCAGAATCGATTACTAACATTGGCACTTGACGAGGGGCCAGGAGTAGCTTGTAGCGTAACAACGGGGACTGGCACTGTAGCTGGATTGTTTTCGTTCGTCACAGAAAAGCCTACTGGATAGGTAAATAAAGGGATCAGTCAACATTCACACACAAAAATATAGCACAGATATTTTTTGACATGCAACACCAACAGGTCACAATGGACAATTAGCACAGAAATGCAGTTTTGGAATGCAAAGAATACTGTGAGATTGTTAGAAAAATGTTTCTGATACCTTCAGGAAAAGGAAACACTACTGGTTCTACGTCAACCGTCAAAGCTGTAGATTTATTCAGGAATTCAACCTGTAAGTGTTAATATTTTTTTTAATTAATCGCATTCATAATTTCATCATCCAGATCGCATTGTTTCAGATCACAACTTTCGAATAAATGATAAGAAAAAAAATTTAATCACATACGCTCCCCACAGAATTTACAGAACACGGATTTCCGAATTCTGCGTTCCACTGACTAAAAAATTTTGATTGGGGACCGGCTTTTGGTATCATGGCTTTCACGGAATCATCTCGCAAACATTCAAACGCTGTACGATCCACTTCCTCTTCTATAATGAAAAGAATGGCTCAACAAAATATACCGACAACACACAGTAGTCACATTGACAAAAGTGAGGTTAGCGTGCAAGCACAGTTGGCGTACAGTAAACAAATTGTACTACTTACCTTCGAACACACGTTCATAGCGTTCCAATCCCCATTCTTTCAACTTCGTTCTCACCCACGAATCCATATTTCATAGCTCACTATTCTTTCCGTTCTTTTCACGAGACAGCATAGACAAAAATTCGCGATAGCCAACGCGGCAGACGGCAGTGAACCGGTGTTTAGGCGCAAACAATGCTACGGGTACGGGAATTGTCTCGCGCACAGCAAGACGTATCGCTCTCTCAGCCAGAAGTTTCGCCGAGTCAGCCCGAGTATCGCGCTCGCATCGGTATGTGACGCGGCCACAGCTATACGGAGAATACTTACTGTATGGGCTAAAAACATTAGCTCTAATAACTGGAAGTATTTTGTTTAGTGCCAGATGTATTTCTATAGTAGCAGACGTATGGATACTTGAATGATATGGCTGATGTAGTGATACACACTGTTCATGTGACTATTTGCATTCTTACAGTAATGAACTACGCTCAGCGATAAATCGGTCCGCTGGAGAATTGAAACTTTTTTTTCAGTGTTGAACTAATTTTTTGGAATGTAATGGACCGCTGTAGAAATATTCAAGAGAATGGGTCATTGGAGAGGTGGTGGGGGTGACAGATGACTACATCTGGTCTGTATAGGGTGGGTGGGGAAAACTCGGTTGACGTATATTTGATATGAGTCATACTTTGTGGGTGGGGGAAATTTAGTCGATGTATATTCGAAATGACTCATACTTTGTGATATTCTGCGGAAATCGAATTTTTGAAGACTATGAAAAACTTGAAACTGTCAGATTTTCGAGAATCTTACCTATTTTTTGGTCAGAATTCTTGGAAATACGCGCATGCGCACATGGGGGAAGTCAGCCAGCAACTGGTAACCATGGGGAAAACAGACAGCTACCGGGAACCACGGGGAAATCAGCCAGGAACTCCGAAGAGAAAAAAGGGTGACTCAGTCGGCAAAACGAGGTAACTCGGTTGGTAAAACAGCGTGATCGTAGGGGTGAAAAAGTTGACTTGGTCGGTAAAACAGAGTGACTCGGTCGGTAATCATGTCAGTGCGGGGATCTTGACAGGAGCCTCCTTTCTCCTTATCTTATCTGCTCCGCAGTACTTCATTCGCGAGAAAATAATGCCCTTCATGCGGTGCCAAGCGGGAAAAATCTGAACTGCGTAACGTACTAAATCCGCATAGGCCCAGATGAAAGAAGTTATGCTCCTCTTCATGAGATTCAGATAGAAATGGATTAGTGTCCGTAAGTTTCCCGGACAGGCTCGGCTGGAAGACGCACACTCTGCTATGTTGGATGAGGTCCGGATAGGTCCGGATAAGTTTCATATCGACAAACTAACGAGTCTCACCTGAGATCCGGATAGGGTCGCCAAGTGACATGGTCTAGAATTGAATCCAGGCAAGCCGAATAAGACCCGTGCAAAAATTTGTGACCGGTCAGAAATCACATGCGAATATTATATAAGAATCCGTCCGGACTTCATGCGGTTTTCATCCGAAATTTTATCCGTCCCTATCGATTCTTATCCGACATTTCGCGCAAGGCACTTTGCAAGCGGGCAAAAATGCATGAAGAGGCGAGTTCACAACGGGCGCCACACAAGAAGTTTTGGGATCAGAACTGAGAGCGTCGTCCAGTGGGGTGACAAGCGATTGCCCAATTGCAGTAACTTCTACCTGATTTCAACCGATTTTGGTAATTGCGATTCTCTCAGTTTCATGCAATCTCAAGTCATTTCAATCGACTTTATGGGGGTTTCAAGTAATTCCAAGCACTTCTTGCTGCGATTGAAAGTTGCACAGCGAAAGCGATTTCGGAGCGATTGTCATCAAAATGGTTTGCGATTTGTGAAGAGAATAGCCCGTCGGTATTAAGTTACCGATCGAGGAGATGAAGGTGGTCGATCAACCAATGCTACAATTTGCTGGAGTTTCAATAAGTTATGCCCCATATGTAATATATATTTTCTGATTATTAGTCACTGTCAGTAGAAGGAAATAGTATCAGCTTTGAGGCCGAGACTCTGCTGAGACTTGAGAATATGATCTATTTGCACTAGAAATCTCCATAATTACCTATACTTTCGGATCGAACTTCGAAATCCCGGACTAATTAACGGATTGACTTGATACTTGCGACTCACAACCAAGATGTAGGGGAGACCGGGGTTATAATGTAGCCATGCGAGGTAAAGTCACCATCTTGAATAATTTCTTGTTGAGCGATTCTAAGGAAGCAGTATTTAGACCGAGGGTTTGTGCTGAAGTACTTTACAAAATGAAATAGTTGAACCGCATGAAATATTCAATATTTCGGAAAAAATCTATGAATTTAGATAGTATGGGGAATCGATCAGTCGAGTCAGCGAAAAGAGGAATTAAATTAACTCAATCCCATGTAATTTTGTTTAACGTTAAGACGACGGATTGTCGTAGAAACGTTAAACAAAATTACATGGGATTGAGTTAATTTAATTCCTCTTTCCGCTGACTCGACTGATCGATTCCCCATACTATCTAAGATGTCGAGTGATAGAGTCTCCCTTAATAATCTATGAATTTAGTTTCATGCCGTGTTAATTGATAATTTCTGTCAACTGAGATTTCGGATTAGCGTGCCGTCAATGGCATGTTCTGACTAGGTTTTTTTTCCCGATTCCTTGTAACGTCGACTTCATGGTACCATCAATTTTTTTTTATAACACCTGCCTGGAAAGCTTGATTTTCGATGCCTGTGTCTGGTTTGGACAGAGCCCCTTTTCAGATGAGTGAAAAAATAGTATATTGTGCACCAAGGGAGCAAAGGACGTTTTCGCTCCCGAGCGTGGAGTTGCCACCCGAGCCGAAGGCGAGGGATGGCATTCACCGAGGGAGTGAAAAGTCCGGCGACCGTGGTGCACACAATATTTTATTCCATACATGAACGGAAAGGCCGATTCCGCTACCTATTTTGGGGAAGCGAAGTGCGGCTTTACCGACCGGAAACTCTTTCTTTCCGCTGGGAGCCTATTCGGTAAGAAAGACCAGTCTTTCTTCCCTGAAAGTCTTACTTCCCTAGTTTTCTCTGCCGTACCAACCAGTACGGCTCGGTCGGTACGTCACATAACCTAAATGTAAACACTGGTCTGCCCGCGAAATCGGCCTTCGTTCATGTATGGAATAAAATATCGTGTGCACCACGGTCGCCGGACTTTTCACTCCCTCGGTGGATGCCATCCCTCGCCTTCGGCTCGGGTGGCAACTCCACGCTCGGGAGTGAAAACGTCCTTTGCTCCCTTGGTGCACAATATACTATTATTCCACCATGAACGGAAAGGTCGATTTCGCGGGCGGATCAGTGTTTACATTTTAGGTTATGTGACGTTCCGACCGAGCCGTACTGGTCGGTACGGCAGAGAAAACTGGGAAGAAAGACTTTCAGGGAAGAAAGACTTTGCGGGAGGAAAAACTGGTATTTCTTACCGAATAGGCTCCCAGCGGAAAGAAAGAGTTCCCGGTCGGTAAAGCTGCACTTCGCTCCCCCAAAATAGGTAGCGAAATCGGCCTTTCCGTTCATGTATGGAATAAAGTAATATTTCTTCACTATCGCGCAAGCGCACATCGTACATTATCATCATTTTTTCACTAACAGGCATGCGCACTTCAAGCAATCTACGTTTCCTCACTATCACGCATGCGCACTTTGAAATAAGTCAGTCGTTCAGTAGCGCCATCGGTCGGTGGCAATGTCCAAGCGTCCGCGAAGTGGCGCCCCCAGGCGGCAGCGATGTGTCAACCTAGATTATCGCCTAACTTCGGGTTTGTTATGGTCGGCCATTTGCTCAGCTGTCAGATATTATTCGTCTGCATCTAAAATCAAGCTTTCCCGCAGGAGTTATAAAAAATAATGTGTGCGATAAGTGCGGGTAGGCGACATCTGCCTCGTGTGAAGTTTGAATCACTCGCTCGGCTCGCACAGCATTAACACTACTCGTCTCGTGTCATCTCGCACTCGCCTGCGGCTCGTGAGTGAACGACACTCGACTCGTCTGAATGCTGGCTGCTCGCCTTCGCTCGTGTTACAAACTTCATACTCATCGGATATCGCCTTCTTTCCGCACTTATCACACAATATACTATTCTTTTTTGTTACATATAGTTTGCATTAAGTCTTCAATTAAATTGTTGTCGGGTTACCTGCGGGGTAATATGTCAGGGAAAGGTGGCCATCTACGTCACGAGTGCTGTTGGCCGCCGAGTGTCTACCTAACCTCACTTCGGGTGACATATAAATTGCGACAGCAGTGTAGCGTTTCGAACATTTTTGATTCATGTAAGTATTACACATTTACACAGTCACATACATTGTCACAAAATATACAAGATATGATGAAGCTTTAGTCGATATTTTATGTTTTATGTCTGAATTAGTGTTAGGGTATCCGCTTTGCCCCGGTCTCCCCTACAGAATTTCGGATAGCGGATAATTTGCAAGGCTCGGTGTGTTTGATTACTTTCATCATTGTAATAATATCTACAGGTTTTACCCGTGGGGCAAGAATCTTAGGCATTGAAAATGTTTTTTATGATTTTTTATTCATTTTGATTTTTTTTCACATAAATTTTCAATTACATTTCTTTTGAACAAAACAAACGCTGAAACTCCTGCTGTAATTTTTTCAACCCTCAATTTTTTTTTCAAACAACTCAAACGTGTGCGTTCCGCTGAACTTTTTCATATTTTTTTATGCACTGCGTCTTACGTTCACGTTGCCGAAACAATTTAATTCTTTCAACCTCAGAAATTCTAGGTTTTTCACACTCAAAGTTATTCCCGTCATTGATATCCAATTTGTGTTTGCGATATAATTTGGATTGCTCGGCATCAGTTAACGTTTTCGACGTACTCGATTCCATTACTCCCGGGATAACGATCGCGGGATAACTGACCATAATAGACATCCGGTTCTCTTGTTCATATTGAAAACTCCTGCGCTTTAACCGTTCAATTTTTTTTTAAACGACACAAACGTGTGCGTTCCGCTGAAATTTTCTTAATTCTACGTTTTTTACATTCAAATTCATTCTCGTCATTTAGATCCAGTTTGTGTTCTCGATATAATTGTGATCGCTCAGCCTCAGTTAACGTTTTGGACGTACTCGGTTCCTGCATTACTCGCGAGATAACGATCGCGGGATAACTGACCATAATACACCTCCGGTTCTCTTGTTCATATTAAAACAAAAAACTTTCAAACCTTATACATGCCTTCTATATCGGACTCGCGTGACGATAAAACGTTACATCTGTTGCGCATAATGTTGAATCGGCCGAACGGACACCCATACCCACCACCTACACTTTCTAAATACCCCAAAATAGAAGCATTTTCAATGCTAATAAATAAACAGGGAATCAGATATTAAACTCTGTTCAACTTGAATGTTTGTCCTATCAATGTATTGAAAATATATTCTACTCTACGCATTTGGTAGTACAGTGGGTTATCGTTATAAGAGTTCTCTCTATAAGAGATTTCCCCTTCGTTCCGTTTTTATAGCTCCCCCCACTCTACCTGCGTACGTATTCTATTCCAACTTTGGCAGGTGGTGGGGGAACGCTTCGGCGACGGATTTCTTGGAATCGTATGCCCCTATCCCCCCGATCAGTCTCTTATAACGAGAACCCACTGTAACTTATTGATTGTTGTGCGTGAGAAATTATTCAATTTAGGGCTGCCCTAATATTAGCACTAGGGTGGTCCTTAAAAAGGTCATTTTTGAAATTGACAATGCACCCCCTCCCCCCCAGATCGATTCCAAATAAATAAATGACAGTTGTTACCACATTTCAGGCTCCTAGCTTAACTAGAAGTCATGCCTGTAAGCACTACCTTTTTCCCCATCTGAATAACATTGGTTTTTGTCATACTTTCGGTCACTATTTTATTGTAACTGTTATAAGGCTTCAAAAAATCTGCAATTTACAGGACATAATGTCAGCTGTTTCTGTGACCTGTAAAAAAATCAAGAAACCTCCAACATCATTTCCCAGGTTGCTGTAGGGCGATGAACTTGATGTCAAAACTTTTTTTTTATGAGTATTGCATCTTATGTGTCAATTTGGACTTCTACTTACTTCTAGCTGTGGTTTAGATAAATCCACTGCATTCAGGTGCAAATTCATAGAAAAACTGGTATTTTCCTGAATTATTCCATGCGAAGCGGGACAGGTTTCGGCCGCCGAGGGTCGGCGAATTTGACGCCCGTCCAGAATCTCGTTCGTTAATACCCTGCAACGAGTTTTCCGGAGTTTTAGACCCCGATTGATTTTTTGATTTTCCGTGAGGCATACTTAAAGGAATTGTCTTAGGGTCTACTCGATTCACTTGAAATTTTTTTGAACATAGTTAAAGGTATCACAAAAGTGTGGTGAAATCTTCAGCCACCCCTTTTTTTCTTCGCCGGCAATAATTTATCGTAACATTTTTTGGAAACAATGAAATTATTCTATGCCATAATGACTGTTTTTGAACTGTATTGTATTAGTATTTGACGTACGTACTTCATTTCAACGAAGTCCATGTAACGAAAAACGTTATTGTTCCTAGATTTTTTTTTCCATTTCCACTTTCCGAAAAGGGTGACTTTTGACTTGGTTACATTCAAACATTAGTTGATTCAGCTCCAATCATAATTTGTAGGGATCATGGGTTTTCATGTGAAAAAAAGTATAATAATTATGAAATTGAAGAAAATGTATTCTTATGAAGATACAATTTTCGATTTACGAGAATAATTGTATTTAAAAGAGGAATATGGAAAGGATTAAAGAGAATGATTGAATATTTAAAACCTTGAGGTAATAAATATAACATTCCTGAAATAATTGTTAAATTCAATGTAATAAGTTTGGTTTTTTTAATGTACCAATCTATAGTGTGCTCTTACTATTTATTAATTAATTGATGAATGAAATATGATGATCAAAGCTTGTGACCTTTTATTCAATCTCTAGTAGCTCGTTATTAAGTAGTACAATTGATAAGACAACTCACGGAATTTCGAATAGGAATAATCATAACAAAATTTCAAACAAAAATTCTAAAAAAATTCTGACCTGTTTAAAGTTAACTGATACAACTTTTTTCTTTACGCATGCATGCAAAATCCTCGTTTGCCCACCGCTTACGGACGCCCAAAACGCAAAACGCTCGTTTGGCCTCTTGTATCGAAATATACTATTTCGCCCTTGACATTTAATTTCAATTGAACTCCATAGTTCTCAAATTATGATGGATTTTCCAAAAAGTGAACTACTGTATAAAAATTGCATAACTTTGCGGGAAAAAGTAGCAAACATTAAAAATAAAAAAAATAATATTAATAATAAATTAAAAAAATTAAAGCTGAATCTTGCCTCTTTGAAAGTCTACCTGAGAAAAAATTCCGATTGCGATTCCAAAAAATGACGCGATTTTATAAAAATATGAAAATCACGAAAAAAAACTACATGTTTAACGTCAACTACTGAGTGCTAAAAGGCTCTAGAGAATTAAAAAAATAAAAAAAACGATAACGAAGCTGATTTTTTCTACTTTCAAATGGAACTTGGATCATTTCCCTATGACGTGAGGTAGGGGAGACTGGGGAGGTGCGACCACCTTTTTCTAGCTTCGCCTCGTTCATCTGTGTAATCGGATGACCGGTACGCGCGATGCCCTACTGAGAATTTCCAGGTAGGAAATCCATGATCAAATCCACCTGGGGGGTTCCATGGCATTTCACCTAATCGGTGAAGGTCACCGACGCCGATCTTGATGTCAATTTTTTTCTCAATTCGTCTATCGAAAAAGGTGAACACGTGTTCGGCCGTTTTTTGATCCAGCCACGTTTTCTATTTTTTTGAATTTGCCAATTTTTCATCCTTTTCGCGAACAGACTTTTTTCAACTGGCTCTAACTTCAAGAGCTTTGACTTTTTTCGAAAGATGATGAGGATATAAAATGTGCCAAAAAGACCGAGCTTTTCGAAAAAAATTGTACAATCTTTTCCAACTACACAGTTCTGGAATATTTTTTATAATAGAGAAAAAATCGATATATTATTCATTTGGACACCTTCGATTTTCCTGAAACTTTGTACCTGAAATCAACCACTCACAATCTAGTTATCCTCCAAAGGAAATTATGGGCCTCGGATTCGTTCGGAAGTTACACCATCATAGGTGCCGAAAAATCGGACAAATCGCAAGAGATCTCAGGGAAATCAATTTTTCTGCCCTCCGGCCGGAAAGTGGCAACTTTCTGGCCGCTGCGCTAAACGAAGTTGCCGGTTTCCGGCTGCGTCGAGCAGAAAAATAGTATACACACCTTGGCCAGTAAATAAGAAAGCCTCAGATCACATGTTTGTCAGCCTCGGCTTCGCCTCGGCCAACAATTACATGTGATCTGAGACTTTTCTTACTTTACTGGCCTAGGTACGTAATATACTATTAACTTCGAGCAGACAAGTTCTCATGTTCCAAAAATCAGTGTTTGCTGAAGAATGAGATTTTTCAAAAAATACCCGACGTCATGAACGAAAACGAGATTATAGTTTTTTTTACCGTGCCAAGTATATTTTCACGTACATTTATGAATGTAGATACTAAGTTTTCACGTGGTTCCGATCATAAAATGAGTTCTACATTCGCGAAATTCGAAATAAAACTTCAAGTGTACGTCAACGTTGACATTATCGACAGTTGCAGCGAACAGAAGAGCGAGCTGCGGTAGTACTCATTCAGAACTCAAGCTCGGGACAAAATATACTATGTATACTAAAAAATTCCACCGTATAAATGCTGAGATCTCGAAATTTCAATGAATCATCCGATAAAAAAGCGACTAGTTAAATAGTTTAACTAATGGTAGTACCTATAATATTGGAATAGTTGAATAGTTCTGATTCAATCATTTCAATCATCAATATTCAATTTTTTATCAAGTACGCTTTTCTTGTCGAAATTAAAATTGATTTCCCTGAGATTTCTTGCGAATTGTCCGATTTTTCGGCACGTATGATGGTGTAACTTCCGAACGAATCCGAGGCCCATAATTTCCTTTGGAGGATAACTTGATTATAAGTGGTTGATTTCAGGTAAAAAGTTTCAGGAAAATCGAAGGTGTCCAAATGAATAATATATTGATTTTTCTCTATTATCAAAAATATCCCAGAACTGTGTAGTTGGAAAAGATTGTGCAATTTTTTTCGAAAATCTCGGTCTCTTTGGCATATTTTATGTCCTTATAGTATTTTTCGGAAAAAGTCAAAGCTCTTGAAGTTAGAGCCAGTTGAAAAAAGTCCGTTTGCGAAAGGATGAAAAATTGGAAAATTAAAAAAAAAATAGAAAACGTGGCTGAATCGAAAAACGGCCAAACACGTGTTCACTTTTTTCGATCGACGAACTGAGAAAAAAATTGACATCAAGATCGGCGTCGGTGACCTTCACCGATTAGGTGAAATGCCATGGAACCCCCCACCTGGAAATCCGTCTAGAATTCCTCTGTGAATCTGTGTGGAAATCCTATGTGAATCTACATGGTTTTCCATACGAATTTCGAACTGGGAACATATGGGATTGCATGGGTTATTATGTACATTGAATATGGATTACGACGTGTACTGAAAATATTCAGATGGATAACCACGTAGAATATCCTATGGATTCCTATAGTAGTTCAGTCTCGATTTCTGTATAGATAACCATAGATTCCCATAGGCCATTATTTGTGCATTTTAAGAAGAAAAAAGTTACTCGCGGTAGGAGATTTGAACTCAACACCCTCAGTTTCGCAGCTACTTGAAATTAGTTGGATATTCTACAAACATACTGAATTGTTAATAACGGAGACTTGAAATGAAATATTAAAACAGAGGTTTTTCTAGAAGATGTCAAATTCGCCTGCACTAAATGCAATATTGTTATTAATGAAATGGATTTCGTTGAACGAATCAGTTATCATCGGTTCCTGTGGATTCCTATACAGATTCCTTGTGGGAAATCCATGTAGGAAAATTATATCACACTTTTGACACGTAAATTACAAACAGAAATCATATCATGAAAATCAATAGATTTTCATGGATTGTCTACAAATACCCGCATGGATTAGTATATTTCGATACACGGGCGAAATGTGAGGCGTTGTTAGGCCAAGTGCTGAATACATCGCACGGGCCTAACCGCCTCCTTTTGCCCTCGTATCAAACAGTATTTTTATAACACCTGCGTGGAAAGCTTGATTTACGATGCCTGTGTCTGGTTTGGAAAGGGCCCCTTTTCAGATGAGTGAAAAAACGTAATATTTCTTCACTATCGATAGTCTATCGATAGATATAGATATCCCGCACTCGCCTGCGGCTCGTGAGTGAACGACACTGGACTCGTATGAATGCTGGCTGCTCGCCTTCGCTCGTGTTGCAAACTTCACACTCATCGGATATCGCCTTCTTTCCGCACTTATCACACTAGTACATTTTGACACTAGGTCGAAATGTGAGGCTTTTTAGGCCGAGCGCGATGTATTCAACACGAACCGTAGTCGAGGTGGAGGCGAAGCAAGGCGCCGTAGGCGCCGAGCGCAGCCGGAGCCGAGACGAAGGTGAGTGATGAATATATCGTTCGGCCTAATAACGCCTCATTTTGCCCATGTATCGAACAGTATTTTTTATTACAAATCCATGAAAAAGTTTCTTGTTTGCACGCCGTGCGCCCGCACGACAAGATTCTTGTTGAGCACGCTGAACGTGCGCAGAACGAAGTGCGCACGTCTGGCGTGTTACGTTGCCATCGACGACGCAAACGTCAGAGAAGTGCCAGATTATGACCGCACGGCAGCCGCAAATAAGAAACTTTTTCATGCATGCGTACACTGGAAAAAAAAATTCGATTCCCCAGCGATTTAATTTATCGCTTAGAGCAGTTCCTTACCGTAAGAATGAAAATAGTCGCATGAACACTGTGTATCGCTACAGCAGCGATATCATTCATAGTTACTTCGAACCGTCACACCTTTATCTAGCATAACCTCTTTTGCGAGAAAAAATTCAGACGCTTTCTCGTATTAGAGTCAAAATCATAAACGCCAAATAACTAACTGGTCTATCTGTAAGTCAATTTATGATCTCAATTTACTGTAGTCGGCTATACACTGTCATCGTTGCAGAAAATAATATTTTTATCACGCATGCATGAAAAAGTGTCTTGTTTCGCCGTGCGGAGCGTGTATATTCTGGCACTTTTCTGACGTTTACGTCGCCATTGACGACGTAACACGCCGGACCTGCGCACTTCGTTTTGCGCAGATCCAGCGTGCACAACAAGATTCTTGTCGCGCACGGCGTGCAAACAAGAAACTTTTTCATGCATTTGTAATAAAAAATACTGTTCGATACGAGGGCAAAATGAGGCGTTTAGGCTCGTGCGATGTATTCAGCACTCACCTCCGTCTCGGCTCCGGCTTCCCTCGGCGCCTACGGCGCCTCGCTACGCCTCTGCCTCGACTACGGTTCGTGCTGAAACATCGCACTCGGCCTAACAACGCCTCACATTTCGCCCTTGTATCGAAATGTACTATTCTTGTATGGCTCCTGCAGCGATACGTGTTCTTCTAGCAACTTAAATACGTTTGGCAGAGTTGTTCAGTTGCCACAGCTTGACGAAGACGCTGCTATCGGTGCAATGTACGTTCTGGCTGGGGGAACCAGAATTCTTGCTATCGGGGAGAGATTTTTTTTTCAGTGTAATAAAAAATATATTATTGTATTACAAATGCATGAAAAAGTTTCTTGTTTGCACGCCGTGCGCGACAAGAATCTTGTTGTGCACGCTGGACCTGCGCAAAATGAAGTGCAATTCCCATATTTTGACGCCTAAGAAATCGCGACTAACGTGATATTTTCACAAGTATCTGTAGATTTTCATCGATTTTCCACAAATACCCATGTGTGGATGTCCGTTGATTCGTATGGCAATCTTGTTGGAATTCCACATGGCATCCGGTGGATTTCCTATGACAGTTTCCATGAATTCCCTTGGAAAGTCAGTGCAAGGAATATTATGCTATTCCCATGAGAAACCATGCATCCCCATGGAACTTCCACAAGAATCCACTTCAAATCTACGTAGGCATTCACAAATTCTACCACATGGATTTCAAGTAGAAAAAATTCATAAAATTTTACCAGTCCCTTATTTCGCTTCATTCCTTTCTCCCGTACTACCAACCACCGCCCGTACTTTACTCCGTAGTTATCTGCTCTTGCATTTCTTCAGTTGTTCCGTCTAGTTATCTTCGACGAAGTTTTTAAATAGGATGTCTATTAGCACCCAAATTGATATGGTCAAATCTCCTGGTCGAACATAAGTCAACCTTCCCTAAGAGCATTTTTTTGCAATAACAAGAAGGAAATGTATGATTTGGCCAAAGTATTAATTTGTATAAAGTACATTTGTAATAGTCCACTGATTGTGAGTAAATCAGTGACGAGACATTTTAATAGAACGTTGGTGGGACTGGCGTATATCCGTAGGAAGAGACTACGAAAATAATCATTTCTTTCGCCTCTTCGGTAATAAACCTCTCAATCTTTCCTATACTTTTTAAACAGTTCACGAATACACACATCATGTTACATTCGAGGTATTGAATTCAATATCAAGTAACAGTATTTGTTGGGCCGTCATACTAACGTAATGCATATACATGATGTAAAGGAAGGATTTGTCGAGGGATAACGTCCTTTCCAATGGTAATGCACACATGCGCAAACCTCCTGTATGGTCAAACCTCCCCAGTCTCCGCTATCTAACTTTTTGTCCGGATCGAAAATTTGAAAAGTGATCTCGAACTTATGAACAGTACTGTACCCACCTTGGTTCAGAATTAATCAATCATTGAATCAATCATTTTGCTTATCTATCATCTCGCGTATTGACAACATGTCCTTCGATGTACATGCATTGCGTACATGTCAATCCGTGCTATTCATGCTACACTTTCAAATTAAATGCGAGCTGACATTCGACGTTACATACACTTGGATAATTTCTCGAAGTTTGAATCGTTGATGAGTTTATCCACTTAATCAAGGGGTCATTTCATGTCAAATGGTACACTCTCCGGACCTAATACCTTTCAATGTCGACCAATATTTCGGGAAACGTTATGTTCAACTGGAAAACAACTTATGTAGAGCGATTTGGAGAAAAATATCTTTGAACAATTTCACGAGGCGTAGTTTTTTGCTAATTTCTTGGGGCTGGATCGAGCTGGGAGGTTTGAAAAGAATTATTCTGAAGCTTATGAACCAAGCTACCATACCAACACGTAACATTACGAACAATAGGTCCCTCTTTTAAACATTAAATAGTTTTTTCCGAAAAACACCCCCCAAATGACTTGCCTGATTATTTTATATGACGTAGTGCACGCCATTGTAGAGCTGTGAATTTTTTTTTTTAAAGGGTATTATTTCGCTGAAAGCTGAAAAAATTGTAAGGTGTTGAAACCCTAAAATTTTGTTTAGCTTCAAACGAAATAATCCCCCCTTAAAATTTTTTTACATAACGTCACAATGATGTGCACTACGTGATAAAAATTAACCCGGCATACGGCGAAACGATTGGGGGGTGGTTTTCAGAAAAATGGTATATTGTGTAACAAGGAGGCAAACTCGGTCTTTTAATGCCGAGCGTAAGTTTGCAATACAAGTCGTAGATGAGTATTGCAAATACGCGAGGCGAAAAGACCGTTGCCTCCTTGTTGCACACGATACTTCATATAACAAGATTGTGATATACACGTTTTGAGTTTAGGTGGAACTATCGAATAATCTGACACTTGACTGCCACTGCGCATGCGCGGACTCGATAGGGGTACAAATAAAGTTACTTTTAACACCTAGGAGTTAAAAGTGACTCCTCGAGGTACTCTGCGCATGCGCACTCGCAGACTCACCCGACTGTCGGTAAAACGGCTGCTTTGGGGACGTCCATAAATTACGTGAGGCGATTTTTGCGATTTTTTTACCCCCCCTCCCCCCTTGGTGAGATTTCCTGAGATTTGGCTCGACCCCCTCCCCCCCCTAATCTCACGTGAGATTTTTCAAAATGCGTATTATTACTGTAAATACGTTAATCTATGCTTGATCGCGTTGAATTTATAATTAAAAAAAGTGAATAAAAAAAAGACGTGATATTGGCCGAGACCCCCCCCCCCCCCCCCCCCCCGTGAGATGGGGGGGATTCGGCCCCCCCCCCCCCCCCCCCCCCTAAACGCCTCACGAAATTTGTGGACGCCTCCTTCACATACAAAAAACAGCCATAGAAAAACGTGTGAATCATACTCGCGTTATATGTATATAAAATTTTTTTTTTTCCAAATCGTTCTGCATGAGTTATTTTCTAGTACAACACAATGTTTCTTGAAATTTTGGTCCAGACCGAAGAGGTCGAGGTTGAGTTGACCGTTTCTTTTTTGGCGATTTGACTTGGAATTACCCCAAGACACTTTTTCTCTCCCTTCTATACATTCATATTATTTTTCCTCTTGATATATTCCATTCAGCTTTCGTTCGATTTGATGTTCCTTTTTTTGCTTTCCCACTTCCTAGGCATCTCGAAATATATGGCGTGACTCGATTGAATTCAGGTACGCGATAGCTGATACTCAATCATGAATAAATGGTGATAGGCAGTTGAAGAATTCATCAAAAATCGATCATGACTATTATGAGGGGACGGAAAAAATTATACTTGGTCCATTTTCAGCTAACCGTACTCTTAGTGCAGTGGATACTTCATTTTTTGCTATTGGTCCAATAACAATAGATACTTGCGAATAAAATCACCGCTGTCCACATCCATTGAAATAAAGTGTGTAATTTTTCGCAATCGGTGTTTCAAAACGTAAAAAAAAAAAAACAATAATATGAAATCGGACTCCATGCTCATGTTTTAAGAGATCGAAGTCAAAGACATTTTTACAGTAGAAACAACGTTTCGCATCCATAGTTCTTTTCGACCAATAAGCATAAATTGTTCTTCATCACGGTAATCTCCGACGATTCTTCAGCTCGAAGAATTTTTCATCTCTTCTGTTGCTTTTTATTTTTTTACACTAGTCTATTGAATTTTTGAGTGCAAATATTCTTCGATATCAGAACTTGAAACTTTTTGAGTATAAAAACTAAGAATGAAAAGAAGGTCCAGAATTCCACAGTATTAAAAAGGCTGTAACCACTCGCAGACTACGAAGCTCGTCTGAAACAGCACCATGCTCTATGGATACTGAATCCTTCCTTGCAGCTTTTGTTGTTTGAGTATTTATGGTATTTCGAATAGTGATTTTTGTTCGATTGGTGGGGCACCCCTTCATGAACGCGCACCCCAACCTCGTCTCAGGTTCCCCCAACTTCCTCACATCGTTCTATGAGATCTACGTTCACCATATTTTCTTTACTCTTCAGGCTTGCGGTCGTTGACATGAGTTGCCCCTCAGATCGACTACAGTCATTCACAGGTCGTTCCGCCTCTTTCATCCCCGACTGGTTGTTTTCTGATGATTTTTCGATTGGCTTCACCGGGTCTCTCACAGGTGATGGAAGACTTGTCAGAAAGTCAGGGTCAGTGTTGTTGTGCATCAGACTAAAAGGTAGCTTTAGCGACACCTCTCCCCCCATCGCAGACACCAACAGCTTGACCTGAAGACAATGAATTATGTGTCAATTTTTCGTATATAAAAAATTTGAAATGAAGACATGTGACGTCGCATGTAGCATATGACTTGTCATGTTTGCTTCTAGGCATTATAATGATTCGAAGAGGTATAAGAGACGTATAAAAGGCACTCCATTGGGATAAACTTTAAGCAGAGTTAGTTGATGCAACGACAAAACTACGAAACGGATTTCCAAGGTTCAAAAGTGCACGTAATTCTAATTTAGGATTGTTGCAAAAGTTTTGCTGGTTCTCTACGCTATAACCGAAGGTATGTGAAATTTAGTTTGCAACGGACCTTGACGTAATAAGACACATAAATTGCGAACACGTTTCTGTCTTCCGGGCTATTTCCGTTGCTCACTACTGTGGAGGCCAATGTTGCTCCGGCCTTCGTATAACTATCTTCTAGCGCAATCCAGTTTTTAGTTGAACCTTTGATTGGTCTGAGCGAATAGCTCTTTGCCAAAGATGAACCGGGACTCACGGGACATCCGTCTTGTGAGCAGACGAGGGCTACTACATTCTTGAATTTGCCATTGCTGAACATACATACGTCCACGTGCTGCACCACGAACACCTGAAAAAGGTAAATACCGGTATAGGTAATCGTTACTAATTATATATGATTCAGATGTACAGGGACCATGGGGATAATTTCGAATATCTGAAGATGGGGTACTATTCGGAAGTCGATTGTGGCCGAACAAATAACACATTTAATTTTTTTTTTCATGCGTGGTGGTATCTTTATATGACTAGCTCAGCATAGGGCACTTCGCGTGTTTCAGAAATGAACTTCATGCGTTTGGGCGTTTTCCAATTATGTCCCTTCAAAAATATCACTTTTCGTTAGTTGCAATGCTTGTCATGTGTACAATTCAGTGTTATATGTAGGTTCAATTGGAATTTGTTAGATTGAGTACAAATCTGCTCGCCAAACGGATCAACACAAAGATATCTGTGGAGTTACCTCAAAATATGTTACATTATATTTTGAGAACCATTGATTCAAGTTAATTTTAGCAAGTGTAGGGGAGACCGGGGCTAGTTGATACGTGGGCAAGTTGATACAAATTGAATTGTGCGCAAGGGCGACTGTACACAATGGCGTCCTTCGAGTTGAGGGACTGTTTCCTAACCCACTTCAGTCTACACGTGTGTTTGACCACATGTGAACAATGGCGTTGAAGTTATTTCAGTAAAATGGTTTTCGGTAGAGCAAAGTAAATTTTATTGATGTGATTCAAAGTCAGTTAGCACCTGGAAACAAAATTTTGAGCGATTCTTCTGATCCTGGCTCTATTTGGTAATAAAAAGCTGAAGAAATTCCGTTGTCGTCGGAGGTATATCTCTACTCTTGTTCTCTGGACTCCTGAGAGACGCCAACAGCGTCGCCGGGGGCAAGTTGATACGTTTCGAATGGGGCAGGTTGATACAGTACACACGTTGTATCAACTTGCCCCAAATATGTTCGAGTTCCTTTTTTCTTTCGTTTCACAGAAAAATGGTCCGGAAATATATTAAGAAAACGAAACGGGGCGAGATACCTTTGGAACTTACCTTTTTACTCGACATTATCATTTGTAGCTCTGTCTTATTTGATACGTACTTTCAATTTCTTATTGCATATTTTAAGCAATAGTATTATCAGCGGTAGATATACCATTCGTATACTAATTCGGCTTGTCATGATTATTAGTCTAACTTCGAACGAAGTCATTCGTAACTCTTCCATCTGTCGTTACTTTATGTAGGGGAAGGTGCGGTGGAATGGCCAGGTGGGGCTAAACGGCCAACCCAAAAAAAAATGACTTACTCGCATTTTCGCATCAAGGGGGACCGTACGAAACGGTATGCAATGTGACTTCGCTGACAGTCATCAAAAATTTTCAGGGTGGGGCTGAACGGCCACCCAAAAAGAAAAGTGACGCAACGGCATTTTCACGTCGAGGTGCGTGAGATGACACTATATGCAACATGGTTTCACTGAAAACGATGCGAAACCGAAATGGTGGGGCAAAATCGCTCTTTCTCTTTCATCCACTCTATAGTTTATGTTAATATTCGGAAGTTTCGATTAATTTTTCATATGTTAGAATATTTTTTCGTTGTTTATTTACCTAGTTGGTTTACATGAATTTATTTGAGTTTCAGTAATTCGGTCAATCCACGTTAACTCCAGTGGACGAAAAAGAATTTACAGAATTAGTTACTCGTCAATTAAACGGAAATGCCAGCAAGCAATTTTTCTATTACGACGGTGGGCGATTTTGCCTCACCCTTCTGGATTTGCATCATTTTCAGTGAAACCACGTTGCATATAGTGTTATCTCACTTATCTCGACGTGAAAATGCCGTCGCGACACTTTTTTTTCAGGTGGCCGTTTAGCCCCACCCTGAAAATTTTTGATGACTGTCAGCGAAGTCACATTGCATACCGTTTCGTACGGTCCCCCTTGATGCGAAAATATGAGTAAGTCATTTTTTTTTGGGTTGGCCGTTTAGCCCCACCTGGCCATTCCGCCCCACCTTCCCCTACCAGCTTCGTATTGTACTAACTATCCAATTTGTTACCTACTAAAATATTTTGTGATAATCTTGTGCCTCATGTATATCGTTATCGAAACTGCAAAATATGAGGTAGATTGATTAAACAAATATTTTCATTATTTTTTCGGATTTTTTAACAGTTTTTCATATTAGTATCAACTTGCCCCGGGGTGGGACAATTTCAATCATAAAATTTTCCCTCGGTACACTAATGGAGGAAGGACTAGGGTACATTACGATATTTTTTCCAAATTTTTATCACAAAAATTGGAGGAGTTAAGTTAGTATCAACTAGCCCCGGTCTCCCATAATGTTGGTCAACGGATGGTGTCAGCTGTTAGGAGTGTTTCAGAAGTGATCACGTTCACTATAGGAACGTCTTCCAACCTCACAAATTCGGTGCAGAACTGTAGACAAATGTGTTACTAAATACGTGTAGCGGAAGGTGGGGCGGAATGGCCAGGTGGGGCTAAACGGCCCACACAAAAAAAAAAATTACTCACTCGCATTTTCGCATGAAGGGGGACCGTACGAAACGGTATGCAATGTGACTTCGCTGTCAGTCATGAAAAACTTTCAGGGTGGAACTAAACGGCCACCTCAAAAAAAAAGTGACGCAACGACATTTTCACGTCGAGGTGAGTGAGATAACACTATATGCAACGTGGTTTCACTGAAAACGATGCAAAACCGAAAGGGTGGGGCAACGTCGCCCACCCTAGAAAAAATGATTACCGGCACTTCCGTTCAATTGACGAGTCACAGTCTCTTTCATCCACTCTATAGTTTACGTTAATATTTGAAAATTTCGATTGATTTTTCATGTGTTAGAATGTTTTGTTGTTGTTTATTTATCTAGTTGATTTTCATCAATTTATTTGAGCCTCAGTAATTCACGTAAATTCCAGTCGACGAAAAAGAATGTACAAAAGTACTGACTCGTTAGCCACTCGTCGATTAAACGGAAATACCAGCAAGCAATTTTTCTAGGGTGGGCGATTTTGCCCCACCCTTTCGGTTTTGCATCGTTTCAGTGAAACCACGTTGCATATAGTGTTATCTCACTCAACTCGACGTGAAAATGCCGTTGCGTCACTTTTTTTGAGGTGGCCGTTTAGCCCAACCCTGAAAATTTTTTATGACTGTCAGCGAAGTCACATTGCATACCGTTTCGTATGGTTAGCTTGATGCGAAAATGCGAGTAAGTCATTTTTTTTGGGTGGGCCATTCCGCCCCACCTTCCCCTATGTGGCTGTTCACCTCGACGCGACACATCTCTAATACCTTCGATTCGATCTCCAATCTTATATTGTTTTTTTATAACACCTGCGTGGAAAGCTTGATTTTCGATGCCTGTGTCTGGTTTGGGAAGGGCCCCTTTTCAGATGAGTGAAAAAAAAGTAATATTTCTTCACTATCGCGCAGGCGCACATCGCGCATTATCATAATTTTTTCACTAACAGGCATGCGCACTCAAGCAATCTATCGACGTTTCTTCACTATCACGCATGCGCACTTTGAAATAAGTCAGTCGTTCAGTAGCGCCATCGGTCGGTGGTAACGTCCAAGCGTCCGCGAAGTGGCGCCCCCAAGCGGCAGCAATGTGTCAACCTAGATTATCGCCTAACTTCGGGTTGGTTATGGTCGGCCATTTGCTCAGCTGTCAGATATTATTCGTCTGCATCTCAAATCAAGCTTTCCCGCAGGAGTTATAAAAAATAATGTGTGCGATAAGTGCCGATAGGCGACATCTGCCTCGTGTGAAGTTTGAATCACTCGCTCGGCTCTTTCCGCACTTATCACACAATATACTATTCTAGCTCTCCTTTATCCTTATTTTGGAATAATGATTCTATTCCAACTTTAAACTTCGACCTTTGTTAAATTCTGAAAAAATTCACAAGAATGCCGCCAGTTGATGCCATTGTTGATGCCATCAAAAACGCACGTAAATCACATATATATACATATATACTAACTGGATCGCCGTTTGCCATACAAAAGCACAGGGTCGCAGCGGCCCGATGAAAAGCCTCACCAGCGCCGCCCAATATCTGATGAGAAACTAAGTGAGTACTATACGACCATGCGCCGTAGCAGACGTCCATTGCCACGCGTAGTTGACGGCGTCAATTTCTAACCTTTAACCTACTTGAAAAAATGTCGTAGTATGGTATGGTATATCATAATAAAGTCGGTTCACGTTCGTAATATAAACCCTGAATAGTGTGACCTGATCAAATTCCTCGAAAAATTGTACCGTGTATTCCGCCAACGTTCATTTACGACTGTGGCACGGCGAAGTTAAAGATTTAAAATCACTATATTGAAATTGTGTTGATAACTGTCAGTCGTTAGATCAAAACTGACATAAATATCGCCGTACCCATTACTTATCGGAAATCTACTTTTACCAAAATTCTGCCAAAACGAATACAACGCAAAATTTTCTCGATTAAGGTTATGTGCCACTCATGACAGCGACGCCCGCCAGTCATACTTTTCGCGTGCCCCGAGCACATTTTCGGCGAACAACTTCAAACGGTGAAAATTAAGATCCGAGCAGCGTCACCGCCGTCCAATCAGCATCGCGGAAAAGCGGCGGCGGAAATGCAAAAACCAGTGACAAATGATCGTGACAACCAACTTTTTTACAGTGGATATAGAACGATACATGATCATAATAATATGTATAAATGGCCATACATGAAAAGTCTACTTAATTTATTCCACGTTCCGAACTGTTTGAACTATAAGAAGCGCCGTGGCTCAGGTGGTAAGAAGCCGACTTGGTAACCCGCCGGATTAGGTTAGACGGTCTGTTTTATAGAATGATAGGGAGGGTTTGCCGCATAGATATTTATGCGGCATGCCCGAAAGGTTAGGGGTCATCACGGACCCAATCACCAGTGCACAATGGGCACACTTTTATTTGTGCACCAATAGTGCCGTGCCTAGCCCTTGGAGCGCCTGGGGCAGGCTGAGAGGAGCCGCCTTTTTAAAATAAATATAGTAGTAATATATGGGGCTGGCAACATCAATTTACCTAGCCTCTAGACCATACGATTTTTTACTTGCACCGTAATTTTTCTGATTTTTCCCAGATTTGTCGAACCAACACTTTCTGAGTTGTGATTTTTTTTAAACCGAAAAAGGACCATTTTTCAAAATCTTCGAGAAAAAAACTCAATCAAGTTGTATGACTAACATGAAACAGTCTCCCACCAGCGCGAATGTGGCAAGAATTTTCCGTACATTTTTCCACCTGTTGAAATTTTTTTTCGAGAAAACATAACTCGAAGAAAAAGTATAAAAAACATGTACGAACTTATTTGTTTCAGAGTGTATATCCCTGATACGATTAAACACTCACTGAAACAACCAATTTGTCACATCTTTTTCTTGGCATACACTGAACATTTGACCGAATCAATATTTCTTGTAACCGACCACTTGAATTCAATTTGTTCCCCAATCTCACAATTCCAAAAGAGTATTGATTTATCTCTGCACGAATAATAGTCGCGGGCTTAGTGTTTTCTTGAAAAAAGAATTTTTTTACTGAATAAAAAAAACTTGAGAAAAATTCTTGCCACATTCTCGCGAGTGGGAGACTGAACGTTAATCATGTAACTTTTCTTAAGTTTTTCAGATTTTCAAAGATATCCTTTTTTTCATGGAGAAAAAATCATAACTCAGAAAGGATTGCTCCGGCAAATCTAGAATAAAATCAGAAAAATGTTTTAGAGCAAGAGCTATTACAGAAAAAAATCACGAAGTGAATGAAAAATGTTGTCGTCTGGGGGCTAGGTGAATTGACATAATCAAATAATTTCTATTGAGTAGGGGAGACCGGGGCAAAGTGGATACCCTAACACTAATTCGGACATAAAACATAAAATATCGACTAAAGCTTTATCATGTCGTATATATTTTGTAGTTTGTACCTTTAGGTAAGCGATTATGACGGCCAAACCCGATATTATTGCGATGTGCTTGCGTCATAATCGATATAAACCTAACCTGCAAACTGATCACTTTACCCCGATGCTGGGGTAAAGTGATCAAGCTTATGGGGCCAAGTGGAAAAATTCGTATTATGACGGATTCCTTATTCGTATTAGGATGAAAATAACGTCAAAACATTGCAAAATCTGTACGTATTGCCCTGAGTCTGATAAAAGTACGTGACTGTGAAAATTGTGATACCTACTCGAATCGAAAATGTTCGAAACACGACACCGCTGTCGCGATTCAAATGTCACCCGAAGTGAGGTTAGGTTGACGCTCGGCGGCTAACAGCGCTCGTGGCGTACATGGCCACTTTTCCCCGTTCATATTACCCCGCAGGTAACCCGACAACAATTTAATTGAAAACTTGATGCAAACTATGTTTAACAAAAAAAGAATTGATAGTACCATTAAGTAGACGTTTCAAGGAATCGAGAAAAAAATAAACCTAGTCAAAACATGCCATTGACGGCACGATAATCCGAAATCTGGGTTGACGGAAATTATCAATCTACACGGCGTAAAACTAAATTGATTGATTTTTCCCGAAATATTGAATATTTCATAGGGTTCAACTATTTCATTTTGTAAAGTACGTCAGCACAAACCCTCGGTGTAAATACTGCCTTCTTAGAATCGCTGAACAAGAAATTATTCGAGATGGTCACTTTACCCCGCTGTCCACATTACCCCGGTCTCCCCTACTCAAGTTGCCCGAACGTAATGAAATTTCGTAATAACAAAGAAAAAATCATAACTCCTTCCAATGAGCTAAGCCCTAATTAACTTTGTGCGGAGAGTTTGTGATTTTCTGGGGACTGTTCGAGAACAAATCAGCCGTATCGGATCGAAAAATATGCAGTTGCCGAAAATCATGGTTGAATTTCATCGCATTATTAAACATTGTGTCGGATAACTTTGGCACTTTTCCATTGATCATCCGAAACTCCAGACCGCCTAAAAGAAAACAAAACCACGCACATTGCGAGCGAAAAACCACCGACATCTGTCCATTGGTTGAAACGTTACGGCTCTTTGTTACAAAAAATACGAAATTCCGAGATTCGTGAAAATGGGTCTTTATAAAAAAATTAGAATAGTCGTACAGCGGCACACAAAATTTTCAGAGGAGAATGAAAAAAAAGATCCCTTCAAATTCGTCGAAAAATCGCATACACTTTTTCTTTATTGTTTGAATTTTCCGTGCCGATCTGCTGGGTGATTTGAGATGGAACCGGCCATAGGTCGATTGAAAAAAAACCTACATGGCATAAATTGATGGCGCCTTTTCGACAGAGCGCCTGGGGCGGTTGCCCCACTTGCCCCACCCCTAGGCACGGCAGAACCATAGATTTTTGAAGAAATGTATAGAAGTTGGGGGTACTGGGGGTTTTTCGAGTTTCATTTTATTACATGAAACTAATGCAGGTATTAGGAAACACAAAATGTCACCAATCCCTTATTTAGCTTTTTTTTTTCTCCAGTGACCAGTACCACCAACCACTGCCCGTGCTGATACTTTCATATTGATTTCACTTCGTAGCACTCTGCTTTTGCATTTTTTCAGTTGTCCCGTCTCCTGGCATACTTTGCAGTTTTCTTCGATGCAGTTTTTAAGCGGGACGTCTATTAGCACCTAAATTGATACGGTCAAACGTCCCCGTTGAGCATAGGTCAAACCTCCCTAACAGCATTTTTTTGCAATAACAACAAAAAAATATATGATTTGACGATATTATGAATTTATCACTCCGGCCATCTTTTAGAGGATGATCCACTGAGTGAATCTGCGGCGTGAGATTTTAATGAAACGATGGTGGAACACACCGCTCAATTTGTTTTATGATTATCAAACAGTTGCCGAACACATGTCTCATGTTTCATTCGACGTCGTGATTATTTGACATCAAATAACAATATTTCTTGGGCTGTCATAGCAACGTAATGCATACATGGTCAAACCTCCCGTATGGTCAAACCTCCCCAGTCTCCCCTACCCCAAAAAGCACCTCCGGTGCAAAAACCTTTCGCCAAGTACATTAATGTGGTCCACCCACAAAAATTTACCAAGAAAATTCTTCCACACAAAATCTGTCTTCGAGAATTCCCACCAACAAAAATTCGTCTTCCACAGAAAGTCTTCCTTCAAAAATTTGTTTTCAACAAAAGTCGTCCTTCAAAAAAATCTCTGTAAAAGGATTGATATCAAATACAACTACCAAGTACAAAAAAAAGAAAAATCGAACCATATGACGTTGTGTCGCTCACTCGATTAGGTTTTCATAATTTGTGAGGAGAAAAATTGGGAGCATAAGTTTCGAGAAGAGAAAATTTTCGTAAGAAAAAATTGAGGGAGTGGTACTTGCGGGCCAGGTGTGAGTAAATGGAAGAGTGACCACTAAGGTCTCTAAAGTCACATTTTTTTATCTTTCTATGAAGGCCCGCCAAGTACCACTCCCTCAATTTTTTCATTCGAAAATTTTCTCTTCTCGAAACTCATGCTCCCAATTTTGCTCCTCACAAATTATGAAAACCTAATCGAGTGAGCGAGCGTAGCGAGCGAACGAGCACAACGTCATATGGTTCGATTTTTCTTTTTTTTTGTACTTGGTAGTTGTATTTGATATCAATCCTTTCACAGAGATTTTTTTGAAGGACGACTTTTGTTGAAAACAAATTTTTGAACGAAGACTTTCTGTGGAAGACGAATTTTTGTTGGTGGGAATTTTTGAAGACAGATTTTGTGTGGAAGAATTTTCTTGGTAAATTTTTGTGGGTGGACCACATTAATGTACTTGGCGAAAGGTTTTTGCACCGGAGGTGCTTTTTGGGGGATATCACTACTTTTTTTACATTTTTTTAAATTCCTCATAACTGTGCTCGCTCGCTGTGCTGGCTCGATTTGGTCTTTGTAGATCCTCACGCGCTATGCTAGCTCGGTTGTCAGTATTTTTCTGACTGATTATTACTATTAAGTATATCCCATTGGGTGAACGGTGAAGAATCTTGAATTTTCTGTTATAAAACGCTAGATATCGTCGAAAATGTATGCTCAGTTTATCTCTCTAACTCTAAATTTTTATTAGGGGCAGACGTGAAATATTAACCCTTATTGGATTGTAGAAACCCTGGTGAAAATAATTTCTACGCCAAACTACGAAAAATACCGAAGCGTAAAAATGCGTAGAAAAACGAGGTTTTTCGTAATAATTCATAATTTTTCGTAATTCGTCGTAGTTGTTCGTAGTTTTGGAAGTAGAAAACTACGAATTTTCATGAACAATTACGAAAATCTACAGTTTTCCCACAACGGAATATCAGTTCTACGAGTATCTACGGGAATCTACGAAAATCTACAAACGGAATGAAGCT